>ML105747.1:166610-211653 GCA_003697995.1 Taxidea taxus jeffersonii | reverse complement strand
GTCTTATACACCCGTTTTAACTTCCCTTTCCCTGTAGAATTTATAGAGAGCACACTCGCTTAATCTAGGTTTAAAGGACACAGGTTCCTCATGTAAATCCCGAAAGCCAGGAAATGAATTTTTTTTTTTACGATTTTTTTTTTTTAAATTTATTAGTTCAAGAGAGGGAGAGAGCGAGCACAGGCAGACAGAGAGACAGGCAGAGGCAGAGGGAGGAGCAGGCTCCCTGATGAGCAAGGCACCCGATGTGGGACTTGATCCCAGGACGCTGGGATCATGACCTGAGCCGAAGGCAGAGGCTCTAACCCACTGAGCCACCCAGGCACCAGGAAATGGATTTTTTAAAAAAATATTTTATTTATTTGTTCGACAGAGATCACAAGTAGGCAGAGAGGCAGCAGAGAAAGAGGAGGAAGCAGGTTCCCCACGGAGCAGAATGCCCGATGTGGGGCTTGATCCCAGGACCCTGGGATCATGACCCGAGCCAAAGGAAGAGGCTTTAACCCACTGAGCCACCTAGGTGCCCCACCAGGAAATGAATTTAACAAAAGCTCCAGAGACTGGGAATAAGGATCTCTGTGTTCCCACTTTCCAGGGCTCTGTAATCAGACTCTGCCAGCTTCAGGCATTCTTATGCAATGTCTTTTGAAGATACATTCTAGACCCCCAAACACAAAAGAATTAGTGTCCCCTGGACAGCAGCAGATCTTAACCTACACTTTCAGAAGATCTCTCAAATTTAGAGGGGAACTGGAAAGATGAATGACTATTTATAACTCCCTCTTCATAGAAGAAACAGATGATCCAAATTTTACCTAGGCCCTCCTACAAATGATCTGTTAAAGGCCAATATTCAGAGGCTAATTAGAAGCCAATATTGAATTTTATACCCAGAAAGAAGACTTTTGTTCAAGTTCTTTATACAGACTTTACCAAGTCATAAATCTTTTGATTCCCACTTTAGTTAAAAATATCCCTAATATAAAAAAGCAAAGTTAGTTAAAATGATGAGCCAATCCCTTGACATTTAGGTTGTAACCCAGTTCTTTAGGGAATTAGAAACAACTGTCTCTATCACTACAAAACCAGGAATGCAACTCTAGAAACAAGTGAATCCTCAAACCTTGTCTATTCCTCTCAAAACATTTGTAGACATTACAAAAGATCAGGATATTGGAACAAAACTGTCCTGTACTTTAAACAAACAGAAAAGGTAAATTTTAAATAGAAATTACCCTGAAACTCTAAGGAAAAAAAATTTTTTTTGCATGCTTTGTCCCTTGAAATTATAAATCTTATCATGTCTTTGAAATGTAATCACAGCCCTCAATTGCCTCAGACTGAAAAAAGGTGTGGGGGAACTGTTGGTTAGTGGGTGAAACGCCTTTTTAAAATACATGCTGCTTAGTGCTCGGATCCTAACCTCTAATAAAATTTGGATACTTTCTCTGATCCTTTGGGATGAAAATTTCCCCCTCCTCCCAGCCCCACTCTGGGACCTAAGTGCTATTCTTTGAGGTACAAATTTTAGGGAGAAATTTTTCATCAGGAAGGAAAGAGAAGGGGGTATTTTAAGAAATAGTTCTTTAAAAAGAGGTCTTTAATGCCCTTTCAACAAATATTGGAAAAACAATGGCTATAAGATTTTTGTTTGCATCTTGTCTGTATATGGGTGTTCATTTTTGTTGTAAAATGTGAGATATTTTCTCTACCTCTGTCTTTGGATGGTATTGGTAAAATAAATTTGTTAAAGAGCTCTACTTAGCATGAAGGCAAGTGCTTGCAAGGATCAGGCATTCTAAAACTCAGAAAGCTACACAGAGGAATTAAGATGGCAGAATAGTAAGAGGACCTTATGCTTGCTTTGTCCCTCAAACACAGCTAGATAATAATCCAATTATTTTGAACACCCAGGAAATTGATCTGAGGACCAAGAGAACAAACTGAACAACTAGAGGGAAAGATGAAGCCACACTGTGGAAGGTAGGAGGTGCAGAGACATGTTTTGGGGGAGAAAAGAATCAGGTGCTCCAGAGGAGAGGGAGCCCTGACCACAGAGAGAGGAGAGAGAGAGTTGGATAAAGCGGCAGCAGGGGATTGCACAAGAAAAAGACTTTCCCAAAACCACTTACTGGGAAAATGAGAGGGGCTGATTATCACAAGTTTTTTAAAACTCAGAAAGCTAAAAACTCACCTAAATATTTTTTTGAGCAAATGTGACCTGGGAAAACGTCCAGTATTAAAATTAATTTAAAATCGTTGGTTTGAGGAACACCTGGTGGGCTCAGCCAGTAGATCATGTGACTCTTTTTTTTTGATCTTGAGGGTTTATTTTTTTTATTTAAGCTTTATTTAAACATATAATGTAACCCCACCACCCTCTCCCAACCCCTCTCCTCCCCACCCCCCTCAGTTTGTTTTATGACATTAAGAGTCTCTTTTGGTTTGTCTCCCTCCCGATCCCATCTTGTTTCATTTTTTCTTTTCCTACCACCTTAACTCCCACCCCCGTTGCATCTCCACTTCCTCATATCAGGTAGTTCATGTGATAGTTGTCTTTCTCCAGTTGACTTATTTTGCTAAGCATAATACGCTCTAATTCCATCCATGTCATCCCAAATGGTAAGATTTCATTTCTTTTGATGGCTGCATAGTATTCCATTGTATATATATACCACCTCTTCTTTATCCATTCATCTGTTGATGAACATCTAGGTTCTTTCCATAACTTGGCTATTGTGGACATTGCTGCTATAAACATTCGGGTACATGTGCCCCTTCGGATCACTACGTTTGTATCTTTAGGGTAAATACCCAGTAGTGCAATTGCTGGGTCATAAGGTAGCTCTATTTTCAATTTTTTGAGGAACCTCCATGCTGTTTTCCAGAGTGGTTGCACCAGCTTGCATTCCCACCAACAGTGTAGGAGGGTTCCCCTTTCTCCACATCCTCGCCAGCATCTGTCATTTCCTGACTTGTTCATTTTAGCCATTCTGACTGGTGTGAAGTGGTATCTCATTGTAGTTTTGATGTGAATTTCCCTGATGCCCAGTGATGTGGAGCACTTTTTCATGTGTCTGTTGGCCATCTGGATGTCTTCTTTGCAGAAATGTCTGTTCATGTCCTCTGCCCATTTCTTGATTGGATTGTTTGTTCTTTGGGGTTGAGTTTGCTAAGCTCTTTGTAGATTTTGGATACTAGCCCTTTATCTGATATGTCGTTTGCAAATATCTTTTCCCACTCTGTCAGTTGTCTTTTGGTTTTGTTGACTGTTTCCTTTGCTGTGCAAAAGCTTTTGATCTTGATGAAGTCCCAATAGTTCATTTTTTTCCTTGCTTCCCTTGCCTTTGGTGTTGTTCCTAGGAAGAAGTTGCTGCGGTTGAGGTTGAAGAGGTTGCTGCCTGTGTTCTCCTCAAGGATTTTGATGGATTCCTTTCTCACGTTGAGGTCCTTCATCCATTTTGAGTCTATTTTCATGTGTGGTGTAAGGAAATGGTCCAATTTCATTTTTCTGCATGTGGCTGTCCAATTTTCCCAACACCATTTGTTGAAGAGGCTGTCTTTTTTCCATTGGATGTTCTTTCCTGCTTTGTCGAAGATTAGTTGACCATAGTGTTGAGGGTCTATTTCTGGGCTCTCTATTCTGTTCCACTGATCTATGTGTCTGTTTTTGTGCCAGTACCATACTGTCTTGATGATGACAGCTTTGTAGTAGAGCTTGAAGTCTGGAATTGTGATGCCACCAACTTTGGCTTTCTTTTTCAAAATTCCTTTGGCTATTCGAGGTCTTTTCTGGTTCCATATAAATTTTAGGATTATTTGTTCCATTTCTTTGAAAAAATTGGATGGGATTTTGATAGGCATTGCATTAAATGTGTAGATAGCTTTAGGTAGCATAGACATTTTCACAATATTTATTCTTCCAATCCATGAGCATGGAACATTTTTCCATTTCTTTGTGTCTTCCTCAATTTCTTTCATGAGTACTTTATAGTTCTCTGAGTATAGATTCTTTGCCTCTTTGGTGAGGTTTATTCCTAGGTATCTTATGGTTTTGGGTGTAATTGTAAATGGGATGGACTCCTTAATTTCTCTTTCCTCTGTCTTGTTGTTGGTGTAAAGAAATGCAACTGATTTCTGTGCATTGATTTTATATCCTGACACTTTACTGAATTCCTGTACAAGCTCTAGCAGTTTTGGAGTGGAGCCTTTTGGGTTTTCCACATATAGTATCATATCATCTGCAAAGAGCGATAGTTTGACTTCTTCTTTGCCGATTTGGATGCCTTTAATTTCTTTTTGTTGTCTGATTGCTGAGGCTAGGACTTCTAGTACTATGTTGAATAGCAGTGGTGATAGCGGACATCCCTGGTGTGTTCCTGGCCTTAACGGAAAAGCTCTCAGTTTTTCTCCATTGAAAATGATACTTGCAGTGGGTTTTTCATAGTTGGCTTTGATAATATTGAGGTATGTGCCTTCTATCCCTACACTTTGAAGAGTTTTGATTAGGAAGGGATGTTGCACTTTGTCAAATGCTTTTTCAGCATCTATTGAGAGTATCATATGGTTCTTGTTCTTTCTTTTGTTAAAGTACTGTATCACATTGATTGATTTGTGGATCTTGAACCAACCCTGCTGCCCTGGAATAAATCCCACTTGGTCGTGGTGAATAATCCTTTTAATGTACTGTTGGATCCTATTGGCTAGTATTTTGGTGAGAATTTTCGCATCTGTGTTCATCAAGGATATTGGTCTGTAATTCTCTTTTTTGATGGGATCCTTGTCTGGTTTGGGGATCAAGGTGATGCTGGCCTCATGAGTTTGGAAGTTTTCCTTCCATTTCTATTTTTTGGAACAGTTTCAGGAGAATAGGAATTAATTCTTCTTTAAATGTTTGGTAGAATTCCCCTGGAAAGCCATCTGGCTCTGGGCTTTTGTTTGTTTGGAGATTTTTGATGACTGTTTCAATCTCCTTACTGGTTATGGGCCTATTGAGGTTTTCTATTTCTTCCTGGTTCAGTTTTGGCAGTTTATATGTCTCTAGGAAAGCATCCATTTCTTCCAGATTGTCGAATTTGTTGGCATAGAGTTGTTCATAATATGTTCTTATGATTGTTTGTATTTCTTTGGTGTTGGTTGTGATCTCTCCTCTTTCATTCATGATTTTATTTATTTGGGTCCTTTCTCTTTTCTTTTGGATAAGTCTGGCCAGGGGTTTATCAATCTTATTAATTCTTTCAAAGAACCAGCTCCTAGTTTCGTTGATTTGTTCTATTTTTTTTTGGTTTCTATTTCATTGATTTCTGCTTTGATCTTTATTATTTCTCTTCTCCTGCTGGGTTTAGGCTTTCTTTGTTGTTCTCTCTCGAGTTCCTTAAGGTGTAGGGTTAGGTTGTGTATTTGAGACCTTTCCTGTTTCTTGAGATAGGCTTGTATGGCTATATATTTTCCTCTCAGGACTGCCTTTGTTGTATCCCACAGATTTTGGACCATTGTGTTTTCATTATCATTTGTTTCCATGTTTTTTTTTCAATTCTTCTTTAATTTCCTGGTTGACCCATTCATTCTTTAGAAGGATGCTGTTGAGTCTCCATGTATTTGTGCTCTTTCCAAATTTCCTCTTTTGATTGAGTTCTAGCTTCAGAGCGTTGTGGTCTGAAAATATGTAGGGAATGATCCCAAACTTTTGATACTGGTTGAGACCTGATTTATGACCCAGGATGTGATCTATTCTGGAGAATGTTCCATGGGCACTAGAGAAGAATGTGTATTCTGTTGCTTTGGGATGGAATGTTCTGAATATATCTGTGATGTCCATCTGGTCCAGTGTGTCATTTAAGACCTTTATTTCTTTGTTGATCTTTTGCTTGGATGATCTGTCCATTTCAGTGAGGGGTGTGTTAATGTCTCCAACTATTATTGTATTCTTGTCAATGTGTTTCTTTGATTTTGTTATTAATTGGTTTATATAGTTGGCTGCTCCCATGTTAGGGGCATAGATATTTAAAATTGTTAGATCTTCTTGTTGGACAGACCCTTTGAGTATGATGTAGTGTCCTTCCTCATCTCTTATTATAGTCTTTGGCTTAAAATCTAATTGATCTGATATAAGGATTGCCACCCCAGCTTTCTTCTCATGTCCATTAGCATGGTAAATTGTTTTCCACCCCCTCACTTTCAATCTGGAGGTGTCTTCAGGTCTAAAATGAGTTTCTTGTAGGCAGCATATGGATGGGGTTTGTTTTTTTATCCATTCTGAAACCCTGTGTCTTTTGATTGGGGCATTTAGCCCATTTACATTCAGGGTAACTATTGAGAGATATGAATTTAGTGCCATTGTATTGCCTGTATGGTGACTGTTACTGTATAATGTCTCTGTTCCTTTCTGATAATACTTTTAGGGTCTCTGTTTGCTTAGAGGACCCCTTTCAATATTTCCTGTAGAGCTGGTTTGGTGTTTACAAGCTCTTTCAGTTTTTGTTTGTCCTGGAAGCTTTTTATCTTTCCTTCTATTTTCAATGATAACCTAGCTGGATAAAGTATTCTTGGCTGCATGTTTTTCTCGTTTAGTGCTCTGAATATATCATGCCAGTTCTTTCTGGCCTGCCAGCTCTCTGTGGATAAGTCTGCTGCCAATCTAATATTTTTACCATTGTATGTTACAGACTTCTTGTCCCAGGCTGCTTTCAGGATTTTGTCTTTGTCGTTAAGACTTGTAAATTTTACTATTAGATGGCGGGGTGTGGACCGATTCCTATTGATTTTGAGTGGTGTTCTCTGCACCTCCTGGATTTTGATGTTTGTTCCCCTTGCTATATTAGGGAAATTCTCTACAATAATTCTCTCCCGTATACGTTCTGCTCCTCTCTCTTTCTTCTTCTTCTGGAATCCCAATTATTCTAATGTTGTTTCGTCTTATGGCATCACTTATCTCTCGAATTCTCCCCTCGTGGTCCAGTAGTTGTTTGTCTCTCTTTTGGTCAGCTTCTTTATTCTCTGTCATTTGGTCTTCTATATCACTAATTCTGTCTTCTGCCTCATTTATCCTAGCAGTAAGAGCCTCCATTTTTGATTGCACCTCATTAATAGCTTTTTTAATTTCAACTTGATTAGACTTTAGTTCTTTTATTTCTCCAGAAAGGGCTTTTATTTCTCCTGACAGGGTTTCTCTAATATCTTCCATGCCTTTTTCGAGCCCGGCTAGAACCTTGAGAATCGTCGTCCTTAATTCCAGATCTGACATATTACCAATGTCTGTATTGATTAGGTCCCTAGCCTTCGGTCCTGTCTCCTGCTCTTTTTTTTGTGGTGAGTTTTTCTGCCTTGTCATTTTGTCTAGATAAGAATCCGCTGTTCTCCTTGTTAAGTGAACTTGGTCTTGGCTGGATTTCTTTGATCTTCTGGGGGAGGGGCCTGTTGTAGTGATTCTCAAGTGTCTCTGCCCCATGCGGAATTGCACCGCCCTTCCCAGGGGCCGGGCTAAGTAATCCTCTCAGGTTCGCTTTCGGGAGCTTTTGTTCCCTGAACACTTTCCGTAGAGTTCTGGAGGACAGGAATGACAATGGCGGCCTCCCAATCTCCGGTTCAGAGGAGCCGAGAGCTAGGGGCCCCAGTCTTCAGTGCGCCTTCAGAGAAAAGCGTTTAATCCCTCCAGTCTCCCTAGCCCACGTTTGCGCCGGAGAGTGCACGCGCGCATCCGCCCCCAGACACCGCGCGCCCGCCGACACTGCGCGCACCTGCAGACCGCGCGCGCCCGCAGACCGCGCTCAGAGAAAATGCGTCATCAGTCCCGTCTCACTGGCTTCTGGGAGCTCCGAGCTCACCCAGCCTGTGATCAAGCGACTCTGTCTCTGGCAGAGTCCCACCTGGAGTCTCCGAACCCCGTAGATCCCTGAGCTCTCCCGGGTCGGAGTCTCCCCGGATCTTGTGGGGACCCTCGCACAGAGCACCGGCCCGTGTCACCGACCACTAGGAAACCTCGGCTCTGTCTCCGCAGCCGACTTCCCCGCTCTAATACCTGTGAGCTCTGCGACACTCAGACACCCCCGATCCTTCTGTGACCCCGCGGGACCTGATTCCACGCTATCCCCGTGAGGTCTTCACCCCAGTTTAGCCTCTGGAGCGATGTCCCTCCGTGGAGCAGACTTTTAAAAGTCCTGACTTTGTGCTCCATTGTTCCGCCGCTTGCCGGGAGCCGGCCCCTCCCCCTGGGGTCTATCTTCCCGTCGCGTTGGATTCACTTCTCCGCTGGTCCTACCTTTCAGAAAGTGGTTGATTTTCTGTTCCTAGAATTGTTGTTTTTCTTCTCTTCGATCTCCTGTTGGATTTGTAGGTGTTCGGAATGGTTTGATAGGCGATCTAGCTGATCTCCTGCTGCCTGATGTCGTCTCAGCCTGCTGCTTCTCCGCCATCTTGACTCCTCCCCCATCATGTGACTCTTGATTGCAAGGTCATGACTTCAAGCCCACATTGAGCATGGAGCCTACTTAAGAAAAATAAATAAATAAAATACAGTTGTTGGTTTGATTAAAATAGATGTCTTTAAAGTTATCAGCATTAAGTCTAAAACTTTCATTCTGCCTGTGTTTTATTTGAAAGTCAAATAAATTCATGTTATCTTTGTTGTAAAATTTATCAGAAAAAAAACTTAGAATAGTGGTTGACTTTGCTTAATACCTCATGAAGTTTTGTGGGTGGTCTAAACATAAGTGTTAAAAACAAATAAATATGATAGCTGTAGGTGCACCTGGATGGCTCAGTGTCATCCTTCAGCTCAGATCATAATCCCAGGGTCCTGGGATCCAATCAGGCTCCTGGCTCAGCAGAGAGCTTCCTTCTCCCTTTCCCACTCCCCCTACTTGTATTCTCTCTTTCTCTCTCTCTCTCTGTCAAATAAATAAATAAAATCTTTAAAAAAAACTAGATAGATGTAAATAAAATAAAAAGAAAATAAAAAGGTTTGTAGGTAAACTTCCAAATAAAGTCTTACAGCCTGAAACTTGAAAGTTTTGCTAATTAAATGATGAGTTAAGTTAAATTTATTAAGTAATCTAGATCATTTCCAAAAATGATACAATAATAAAGTGTTAATATTTTAAATCTAATTTCTTCTTTTTTCTTTTCTCTCTCTCTCTCTTTTTAAAGTAGGCTCCATGCTCAGTGTGAAGCCCAACCCTGGGTTTGAACTCATGTTCCTGAGATCAAGACATGAACTGAGATTAAGAGTGGGATGCTCAACCAGTTGAGCCACCCAGGCTCCCCTCTAATTTTTTTTTTTATTACAGAAAAACTAAAGATGAATTTGGGTCTGTTAGGAAGCATGTTTTGTGCTTTATTTAAAAACTGTACTATAAGCACATGTTTTTAGACATTATGAAATGTGTTTATAAATTTGCCAATCTAAAGAAGGAGACAACTCACAACTGCTTCCTGCTTAGTTTTTACTAGAAATTAAGGTTTCTAAGACTTAAGGATTCCAAGAAATGTAATTAAGACTATTAGAAAAAATAAAGGAAACAACTCTGTATATATGGAAAGTAAGATGTGTGGGTAAGCAAAGGAATAAAAACAATTCTGTTGAAAGGAAATTAGATTTGTTCGTAAGACTGGTTACTTCTTCAAGAGAGAAAACTTAGGATAAAATCTGAGTGGAAAAAACAAAGTTGTAGAAGGTTTATGGAAAAAGAATTTTAAGTGAGTTTTATATATGCTGGCTAAGATTTGGATAAAATTAAGTAAATGAGTTTTAATATCAAAAATATACTAATGCAATATTAAATACTGTTTCTCTTTGCCAGATAGTTTTCTTGAACTATTGGGGTCTTCTCTTAATAAAAATATTATAAACAGAAGTTTTTCTTTAAAGTTATCTGCTTAGAAAATAAAGATTCTGCATTATGCCAAAATAATTTCTATGCTTAGCAGGTCTTTGATTACATAAGAAAACCAAGACTGAATGTTAAAAGAGCCAGGGATGCCTGGGTAGTTCAGTCAGTTAAGCCTCTGACTCTTGATTTTGGCTGAAGTCATGATATCAGGGTCATGAGATTGAGACCTGTGTCAGGCTGTCCACTGAGTGTGGAGTCTGCTTAAGACTCTCACTACCCTGAAATCAAGACCTGAACTGAGAACAAGAGTGGGACACTGTACCAAGAGCACGCGCATCCTCTCTCTGGGGGATGTGGTGGGGGGAAGCTGAAATCTGCTCACAACTACGTAGCCTTGTGTATTTGCCCTTAAAATCTTTTATTGTCTTTTTTAACTTTGGTTAAATAAATCATTAAATGTTATTTTATAATGATTTGTGATCCCATTTAATTGTACTTAATGATATGTTTTATATTATTTTATATTAACTTATAATAAACATTTAATAAATATCAAAATATCCTATTAAATAAATATCCTATTTAATTCTACTTAATAAAATGTTTTATTTTTTATATTAAATATATTTTATATGATTTTACAATGATTTACTTAATCAAATATTCAAGTCTTTGGGTATTTTTGGCATACTTCCAAAAGTCAAATACTAA
Source organism: Taxidea taxus jeffersonii (assembly GCA_003697995.1). Lineage (NCBI taxonomy): Eukaryota > Metazoa > Chordata > Mammalia > Carnivora > Mustelidae > Taxidea > Taxidea taxus. The sequence continues at coordinate 201,115 of ML105747.1, read as the reverse complement.
AATGAAATCTTTTGACCACAATCTAAATGAAATTTTCCAGCAGTTCCCTGGAACATTTCAAAGATTTCTGTGAAAAATTAAACTAATTAGTCTTATTTGGTATGTTGTTACATGGGAAGTATTGTCAAATAAGTAACACTAAGCACTCAGATTATATTTGTGCAGAGATATGTTATTAGAATAAGTGTTCTAAAATTGTCTGAAACTCCTAGAAATCTGGTTTCTTGGTATGTTATTACTGTGGAGTGCTGTGTGTTACAGAAATGATCAAATTCCCTCATCAGTTGCACTGTAATGAACATGAATCAGATCTTCAACCATGGCCATTAAGTCTTATCATTTATGAATTACCATTTTACTCTGATGCTATGGAAAATGTGTTTCATTTTCAGTGAGACTCAAAAAAACTCTTGAGTTCAGTTTTCTGATACCTTAAGATCATAAAGCTGAACTACGTTAGGTTTTCTGAGCTAGTGGTGAAACTGGATCCAAGCAGAAAAGCATCAATAATATGGGACTGACTGAACTGAGAGGGATAATGATAATTTTTATGACTTTTTATTTTTATTTATTTTTAATTATTATTTATTTATTTGACAGACAGAGATCACAAGTAGGCAGCAAGGCAGGCGGGGGGCGGGGGGAAGCAGGCTCCCCGCTGAGCAGAAAGACCTATGTGGGGCTCGATCCCAGGATCCTGAGATCATGACCTGAGCTGAAGGCAGAAGCTTTAACTCATTGAGCCACCCAGGCGCCCCTTTTTATGACTTTTTATTTGAAAAATTGCTGACTTTAAAAATGTTTTGTTTTTCCAGATTTAAGGAAACCTTTTGTCTTAAGCTAACTGACTTAACAGCAATCTGACAAAATATACCTTTGGAAACAAATGAAATATTTATCTTTTTCTCCCTACATGGTCCTTCCAGAATTTAAAAACTCAGTAAATATTCTTATATATTCATAGCAATGTATTTATTTGTCCAGTGTCCAGTGATCAAAGTCCAATGTCCAACAATAATTTGTTCTCCTTATGACAGGACACAATTGCAATCATTGGTTATATTACTAAAGCTTTGACTGAAATGCATAGATTCAGACAAGACCAGACAGCTTTAAGGAACTAAAGTTGACTTTATGGAGCTAATAAAGCCTCTTGAAAATATCATCCTAAAAAAAAAAAAAAAGGTAAGAAAAGAAAAGAAACAAAGGGGAAAAAAAAGGAGAAAAGAAAAGATCATTCTGATTCCTTGCTTACACAGTTCCCAGCAGCCTTACAAGATGACTAAAGAAGGTCACTTTCTGTCATGTACAGGAACCTCAGGATATTTGGGGGACCTGAAGAAGAGAGGAATTAACCCAAACCTACAGGTATTGCAGGGGAAGTCTGATGGCAAGTGTTTGGTTTGGCTTCTGGATCTGAGAGGCTGTTGAAAGTTCAGTTTGGGGATTCCTTACAAAAAGTTCCAGCAAAACAGGCTAGTTAGTTTTCATTTGTTTCTTTTTTAAATTCAAGTATAATTAACATATGTGTTATATTAGCTTCAGGTGTACAATATAATGATTCAACAAGTCTATACATTACTCAGTGCTTATCATAAATGTACTCTTAATCCCCTTCACCTATTTTACCCATCCCCCCTCTGGTAACCATCAGTTTGTTCTCTATAGTTAAGAGTCCGTTTTTTGGTTTGTCTCTTTTTATTTCCCTTTGTTCATTTATTTTGCTTCTTAGATTCCACATATGAGTGAAATCATATGGTACTTGTCTTTCTCTGACTTATTTTGCTTAGTGGTACACCTCTAGCTCTGCTCATGTTGTTGCAAATGGCAAGATTCCATTCCCTTTTTTTTGGCTAAGTAATACTCCATTGTGTTTGTGTAGACACACACACATACCACACTTTCTTTATCCATTCATCTATTGATGGACACTTGGGTTGCTTCCACATCTTGCCTGTTGTAAATAATGCTGCAATAAACATAAGGGTGCCTATGTCTTTTCAAATTAGTGCTTTCATTTTCTTTGGGTAAATACCCAATAGTGAAATCACTAGATCATATGGTAATTCCATTTTTAATTTTTTGAACAACCTCCGTATTGTTTTCCAGAATGGCTGTACCAGTTTGCATTCCCACCAACGTGCATGAGTGTTCCTTTTTCTTCATCTCCTTGTCGACATTTATTGTCTTGTGTTTTTGATTTTAGCCATTTTGACAGGTGTGAGGTGATATCTTATCATGGTTTTGATTTGCATTTCCCTGATGATTAGTGATGTTGAGCATCTTTTCTTGTGCTTATTGGCCATCTGTATGTCTTTGGAGAAATATCTATTCATGTGTTCTACCCATGTTTAATTGTGGATTTTGTGTGTGTGTGTGTGTGTGTGTGTGTGTGTGTTGAGTTGTATGAGTTCTTTATATATTTTGGATATTAAACCCTTATCAGATATATTATTTTTGCAAATATCTTCACCCATTTGGTGGGCTTTTTGTTTTGTTGACAGTTTCCTTTGCTGTACAAAAGCCTTTTATTTTAATGTAGTGCTAATAGTTTATTTTTGTTTTTGTTTCCCTTGTCAAAGAAGACATATCTGGAAAAATGCTTCTACAGCTGATGTCAAAGAAACTACTGCCTATTTTTTTTAAGGATGTTTATGATTTCAGGTCTCACATGTAGATCTTTAAACCATTGAATTTATTTCTGTGTATGGTGCAAGAAGGTGGTCTAGTTTTTTCTCTGGCATGTGGCTGTCCAGTTTTCCCAGCACCATTTGCTGAAGAGACTGTCTTTTTCCCACTGAATATTCTTGTCTCCTTTGTTATGATTATGAGTTTATTTCTGGGTGGTCTATTCTCTTCTATTGACTTATGTGTCTATTTTGTGCCAGCATCATACTGTTATAATAGGATAATTTTGTAGAATATCTTGAAATCTGGGATTGTGATACCTCCAGTTTTGTTCTTCTTTTTCAAGATTGCTTTGGCTATTTGGGGGCTTGTGTGATTCCATACAAATCTTAGAATTATTTGTACTAGTTCTATGAAAAGTGCTATTGGTATTTTGATAAGGCTGGCATTAAATCTGCAGATTGCTTTGGGTAGTGTGACATTTTAACAATATTTATTCTTTCAATCCATGAACAATGAATAGCTTTCCATTTGTTTTTGTCCTCAGTTTCTTTCATCAGTGTTTTGTAGTTTACTTTTGTTTTGTTTTGTTTTGTAGTTTTCAAACTACAGGTCTTTCACCTTTTTTGTTAAGTTTATTCCTAGGTATTTTATAATTTTTGGTATAGTTATGAACAGGATCATTTTCTTAATTTCTCTTTCGGCTACTTCATTAATGTATAGAAATACAACAGATTTCTGTATATTGATTTTGAATCTTGTGACTTTACTGAATTTGTTTATCAGTTCCAGTAGCTTTTTGGTTGCTTTTTAGGTTTTCTATATAAAGCATCATGTCATCTGCATATAGTGAAAGTTTGACTTCTTCCTTACCTATTTGGGTGCCTTTACCTTTTCTTTTCTGATTGCTGTGGCTAGGACTTCCAGTGTTATGTTGAATAAAGTGGTGAGAGTGGAGATCCTTGAAGCAAGGATCCTGATCTTAGAGGAAAAGCTCTGTTTCTCACCATTGAGTATGATGTTAGATGTAGGTTTTTCATCTATGGCCTTTATTGTGTTGAGGTATGTTTCCTCTAAACTTACTTTGTTGAGGGTTTTTATCATGAGTGAATGTTATACTTCGTCAAATGCTTCTTATCTGTTGAAATAATTATATGGTTTTTATCCTTCCTCTTGTTGATGTCAGTATCACATTGATTGATTTGTGAATATTGAACTACCCTTGTATCCCAGGAATAAACCCCACTTGGTTGTGGTAAATGATTTTTAAATGTATTGTTTGTTTGTTAATATTTTGTTAAGGATTTTTTCCAACAAAACATGTTTTAAAGAGCCTACATGGTCAACTGCTTTTTTTGTTGCACTTATGTAAAAATCAGGCCAACTTTTTTTTTTTTTTAAGATTTTATTTATTTGACAGACAGAAATCACAAGTAGGCAGAGAGGCAGAGAGAGAGGAGGAAGCAGGCTGTCCGCAGAGCAGAGAGCCCAATGCGGGGCTCGATCCCACGACCCTGGGATCATGACCCGAGCCGAAGGCAGCGGCTTTAACCCACTGAGCCACCCAGGTGCCCCCAGGCCAACTTATTTTTAAAACTAGGCTTACTTTGCAAACAAATCAGTATTTAGTTATTGTCTATAGAAATTAGAGTGATTATATAGAGAAAAATATATGTTTCAATAACACACCTGGGTAGGTATTAGATGCTTTTTTAAAAAAGATTTTATTTATTTATTTGAGAGAGAGAGTGTGTGTGTATGAGATGAGATGCCACCCAGGTGCCCACAGATTCTAATACTGTTCATTATAAACTGGACTAGATCTTTATTTCTTCTTGTTTTCTCCAGTGTCTGGGTGCAAGTTTCCGAACTCATATTTTCGATTTTTCTCCCACTTTCTGACTTGGAATCATTTGAGAACTAAAACTGCACTTTTTCATGAAGCCCTATAAGCTAAATATGAACAACCTGATGTAAACTTCAGAGAAGTCACCATAATAGCTCACACATAGATAATCTGAATGTCTGTTGTCTATGCGCTACTCAAAAAGACCAGAAATAGGGGCGCCTGGGCGGCTCAGTGGGTTAAAGCCTCTGTCTTCGGCTCAGGTCCTGATCTCAGGGTCCTGGGATAGAACCCCACATCTGGGCTCTCTGCTCGGCAGGGAGCCTGCTTCCCCACCTCTCTCTGCCTGCCTCTTTGCCTACTTGTGATTTCTGTCAAATAAATAAATAAAATTAAATTAAAAAGACCAGAAATATTTGAACTCTAACAAGGAAAATCTATGATATTGCACAGCTAGCTCTTACTGTATCTAAAAACAGTTCCAACCTGACATCTAAAGATCTGCCTGGGTTTCTCAGTCGTTAAGCATCTGCCTTTGGCTCAGATCATGATTCCAGAGTGCTGGGATAGAGCCCTGCATCAGGCTCCCTGCTCAGAGAGGGGCCTGCTTCTCCCTCTCCCTCTCCCCCTCCCCCTGCTTGTGTTTCCTTTCTCACTATGTCCCTCTCTGTCAAATAAATAAATAAAATCTTTTAAGTAAATAAATAAAAATCTTCTGGACTGGCTACTCTCAGAACTCAGAAACTGGTTTATAATTTGATCCAATTATTAATCATTGTTTTTCTTTTGTTTCATAGAAATCTCTTATTTAATACCAAATTACTTAAATCATAGGCTTACCTTTGAGAACACACCTACATTCCTGACTCCTGAAATGAGTTTAACTGGACCGACCTATTGTCAGGGCTAAGAGATTAAATCAATAAGACAGAACAATCTACCAACTCAATTTTTAATGGGTAAAACTTCAGGGAAGTTTCAGAGGAGGGAACTGTAGGGGTCAAGGGCAGATGAGCCACCTTGGGATGAAGATTATTTTGAGTTAAGAGCAATGAAAACCCAGCACATGCAGGAAGGGCTCTTTACCTCCCCTTTAACTGCTTGCCCATACCAGGAAGAGAGCTATTAACAGATTTTCCTCTTTACTTAAGAAACTTCTCTGTATAACCCAGCAATCTTTGTTTTCCAAACATCTTCTCTCCCCTTCCTGCCAATGGTCTTCCTTCCTCTCTCCTTAGCTCAGGATGTCCTATATGAGCCTCCTGTTAGCTCTCTGGATTTTCTTGTCTGAGTGGATTACTCATATGTTTGAAATTAAACTTGATTTTCTCCTGTTCATCTGTCTCATGTTAGTTTGATTCTTAGTCCAGCAGACTAAAATCCAGAGGGATCCTCCCCAACAGCTTGTTGCCACTTAGAATAAAAGCATTCAGTCTTTCATCATCAGGTATGATGTTAGCTGTAGGTTTTTCCTGGGTTCTGTTTATTAAGTAGGGTATTTCACTTTCTATTTTGCTGAAAGTTTTTTTTTTTAAATCAGGAGTGAATATTGAATTTTGTCAGTATTCTTTATACATCTATTGAGATGATCATATAATCTTTAGAAACCTGTTAACCCAGTGAATTATATTCATTCATTTTCAAATGTTGAATCAACCTTGCGTTTACAATTTGAACAGCGTGAGGAAAGGGAACCTACCACAATACACCAGGCTTTCCTTCCTGCATCTTAAGATTCCTTTACTGAAGGCCACAGCTTCTCTGAGCAGCCTTACCTGTGAAATGCTCTCTTGGTCCTGAGAATTCCCTCTATCCTTTCCCCTTCTCTTCAGGCCTAAACATGGCAGAGGCTTCAGGCAGAGTCCTGTACCAACTGTTTATTTTTCTGAAATATGGCCTACCCATTTGTAAACAGACCCTTTATGAAACTCCTTATTGATCGTGCAGTGTTTTTTTTTAACTGGGATCTAACTAACATCAAATTACAGTACTGAATCCTTTAGTAATGAGGGAACAGAAGGTGAGCTGAAGACAAAGCAGAAGCTGACACCCCACAACCACTAACTTATATAGAGATCACAATCCTGTAAGACCTGAGTCTCCCTCAGTTTACAAAAGTCTTAGCAATTTACAAGAACAAAGCATTTCTACCAATTACCCAGCTTCCAGAAGGAAATGTAATACAATTAAATGCCCTTATAACCCGCAGCCCACTGACAGGTAATTGAAGTGGGCAGAGTGTAATGTTCCTTCAGGAAGTTCCCAACTCTCTTAATGTTAATGCTCTTATAGCTCTTTCTGTCTGCAGGTCATATCCCTGTGCTTTAATAAACTACCATTTTGTACCCAAGACATCGCAAAAATTCTTTCTTGGTCAGCTCTGGATTCTGCCCCACTGAACCTCACTATATTCCAAAACCCTTTCATATAGGGCCCAAACATGGGGCTTGGAGTCTTTGCTTCAGGACTCTGAGCTTCTGCAAAATTGGTGAGTACTTTCTCTCTTCCTTTTTCCTCATTTCAGTGGCTTTTAAGGAGTAAGGTCTTATTGGAACACTTTCATGTTGATTGCTCAAGCTGCAATCCTCCAGCCTGTGGCTATTCTATGGGAAGGAGAAAGTCTGCCTTTTAGCTGGAAGTTAGTACCCTCGCGGGGATGGTAATATGACCCAGAAACTTGATGCCATCTCTACTCCTATCCCTATACAGAGTTGTCTGTCTTGGACACAGGATAGCCACCTAAGTAACTAGCATGGCTGCCAGTCTTAAGACTCCTATATGACGGTTTCTCCTGATTGATATAATATGATCCCCTCCCCATCCCTGGTCTAGCCACTTGTGGCCTCAGGACCCATTAGGAGTCGGCTGAAACCAGTACCTGAGGGAATTAAAACCCAACTAGAGACTATTTCTTAGGGAAGTTGGCTGTGAGGAACACATCTGTTGGAATGTTGCTTAGATCATGATGGATTTCCAGCTTTACTGTTTTCCTGTCAATGACCTCTACTAACTACGTAAGTTACAGATTCGGGTAATTCCCCCTTATAAGTCTCTCCTAGTGTTCCCTATGGGCTTAAAATAGCAGGTTTTTCAAGGCAAGGTATTTTGGTCCATTTGCCAGCAACCATAGTCTAGAATATGATGAGGAAGTGGGGAGAGGGCAGGCTTGCCTCTTACAGCGGCCTTTAATAGCAGCGGTGATAATAGCTTTGTTAAGGGATGGGATCACCTTGGATCACTTTGACACCAGGAACCTCTGACATATCTTGGGTGTGGGGTGGCACTGGGAGTCAGGAGGAGATTTTCTTTGGTAATGGACCCTCTCTAGTATCCTTTCTATCATGGGATAGGAGCTTCTTCAGTCCCTAAGGGTTCTCCCTTGGGGTGCCTTTTAACCCACTGGAAATAATTTGGATTACAAAATTTAGTGATGGATATATCTGTAATACTGCATGGTCTCAATAGGACCTATCAGTTAGATCTCTTCTGTAAGAAATGGGGCAAATGGACCTTGGGTACCTTCAATGTTTGTACTTAGGCCTTCATTGCTTTACACCAGCACCCCAACGCCTCTTGCAGAACATATTTGGCAGGTAAATTCTCTCCTGACATTGGGTGATAGGCCTCCTCTGACCAAACCTGGTTGCTGGAGGAAACATAGGTTCTCCCTGGCAAAGGGGAGTCTGACTCTCTCTCTGTGTTCCTCCTGCTAATAATGGTGGGGGCTTCTTCACTCATTTCCTGGGGTAATGGCTGTACTGGAGCCAACAGTTGTTAGTCTACCTCACGACGGGGACTTTAATACTCCCAGGCCCCTGCCAAAACTCCATTTGCTTTGGGGGAAATTCCCTGTCTTTTCTGGCCCAACATGGACTGCCTGCCCTCCCTTTTTGTTAGAAAAACATGGCGTCTGCTCCTCTGTTGGAGCTGCTGTGCTCTAGGACCCAGAACCCTTCCTCTGCCTTCTGGCAGCACTTTGTCTCTTCGGTCTCCTCCTCCCCCTTCTCTCTCTGCACCACCTTGGCTGTGGGCCGTGTAACTGCCTTCTGTAGCATCCCAGGTGCCTCAGGCACCATGGCTCCTCCTCCTCCCCTCACCATCATGGAGAAGAAGAGCACCCCCTGGACTTACACCACCTGCTCCCTATTTCCCCACCAGTGTCCCTGGTTAAAATGGACAGTGGGGAAGATCCAGGTGGAACATAACTCAGTATATAAGCCAAGTTAAGTTTGTTGGTTTAATTGACAGATGTGTCTTTAAAGTGATCAGCACTAAACACGAAACTTTATTGTATCTAATAGGTTTGCAGAAGGTCAAACAAACTCCTGTTATCTCTGTTGTAGTTGGTTGGCATAAAGATAACTAAAATGTTTTACTGTCTCAAAGTTTTCATGGGTAACTTTTAAAATAGCTTTCAAAGTCTTTGATAACCTGAAACTTTAAAGTTTTGGTTGGATGGTAAACGAAGTTAAATTCATTGCATATCTAGGTCTTTTCCAAATAGGATACAGTGCTGAGTCATTGATTACTAAAGGTAGGTTTGTGCTTTTGACTTATTGCAAAGAACTAAGGGTATTTAAGTCTGTTGGTAAACATGCTTTGTGGTTAACTGATTCACAAATTTGCCATCTAAAGAATTCTAGTCTAACAGTTCACAATTGGTTACTACTCAGTCTTGACTGGAGACTAAGGTTTCTAAAAAAAAAAACAACCCAAATTTTAAATGTAATTAAGACTGATAGAAATAAGGGAAGCAAGTCTCTTTCAGAAAAGTAGGAGATACATAAGAAAGATATAAGGAATGGGGATGCATTTTTGAAGGTAAAAGAAGGTAATTTTGTCCTAAATAAGATGGTGGTTCCAAAAGATGACATGGGGTAAAATCTGAATGCAAAGGAAAGTTGTGGGAGGTTTGTGAAAGGAAATCTTTGGAAAGGAATTTTAGGTGTGGTCAGGAGAGACTAAGATTGAAAGGAATGGATTTTAAAGGTACTTTTCTTTCTACTTGAACCATCAAATTCAAAAGGTCTTAGTAAGTGTTCTTTCTTCCAGAACAGTCCTAGTCATTTGCAAAAGTTCAATAAGAATCTGTTTTCCTTGTAACAGGACATGATTGGAAACATTGGTTATTTTACTAAGGCGTTGACTGGGGTGTTGTATTTGAGAGAGCCATGCATAGACTCAGATATGACCAGAGAGCTTTACGAAATTAAGGCTGACTTTGTGAAACCTGGAGCCTTAAACCCCCTTGGAACTGTTGGCCGGATACCTTGCTTCCACAGTTTCCAGCAGCCTCACCAGGTGAGTAAAGAATGTCACTTCCAGGGAGATGCAGGAGCCTCAGGATACATTGGGAATCTCAGAAAGAGGAATTTGTCCAGATCTACAGATGATGCAGGCATGTCTGGTGGCAAGATGGCTTGGAGAGGCTACTAAAAGTTCAACCTAGAGATTCCTTATAAAAGTCCCTGCAAAGCAGATTCTAAAAGATCTGTATGATCACTCACTATTCTTGCTGAGCTTACGTAAATAATTAGACCAAGTTTGTTAAAACTGGACTTGTTTTTCAAATAAATTAGTCCTGACTTGGCTATCTCTGGTTATATTAGAGAGAAAAACTGCTTCAGTAACCCACCTTTGTGGATGTTAAAATTCTAGATCTGATATCATTAAATGTTTACCTGAGCTAGACAACTTGAGGTAAACTTGAAATTACCATAATAGCTCATAAAGACAATCTTTCTGTGCTTTTTTTTATTCTTGGGGATAATAACAGGACCCAGTGGACACATGCTTATTTAAACAGCTGGAAAATGGGATTGATTCCCCAGTGATTGCACAACTTAACTATCACCTTGGCCAATTCTCTGTGGTTGGGATAATGAAATTGTTCCCCAAAGCGGGAAGCCTACCCCACTCCATAGGGTTAACTATGGACTTGGGGAGATAATGGATGGCCTCACTTTCTTAATGATTGAATTGGATGATGCACTTGGGAATCCCCTTATCTCTTGACAAGTTTTCTCCCACTTGCCAGTGATCCTTTGTAATTAGGATATTGTTAAGGCTGGACCTCAAACAAAAAGGGCTTCTTGATGGTTTCAGACCTTATTCTACAAGCCACCTCTATTGAGGTACAATTGCAAACAAAGACCTTAGCCAAGCATACAACAGTGCTCCTGGAAAAAGGAACCTCAAAGCTCTCAACAGTTCCTGACTGTAATGACTTAACATAACATCCAGAGTGTCTTAGAGACCAAAGGCCACCAATAGATAATAGGAGGCCGACTTATTAAATACCAGGGTATGCTTATAGATATGCCTAAAATCGTACTTGAAACCTGTCAAACTTTAAACCTAGCTACCCTTAGGCCTGGAGCTGACTGTTGTATAGAGCATAACTGTTCAGATATTATTGAGTTGACCAGACTTAAGGTGTCCCTATTAAAGTTACATATGACAGCTGGTTTACCAGTTGCAATAGTTTCATGGAAAAGGTAGTAAGAAAAACTGGGTAGACTATAGTCAGTCTTAGTCATTGTTGCAGCCTCAGCCCTATCAGCAAACCTACTGCCCCCAAAGCAGAATTAATAGTGCCCACCTGTGCTTTGCAATTGCCAAAGCCTTAAGAATTAATATTTATACTGACTCCAAATATGCCTTCCTATTCTGAACATGCCCATGGAGCAATTTAAAGGAAAAGGGATTATTATCAAGCCATAACTGCCCAACCAAATATGGGCCTAAAATTATTACACATGCAAAGAATAGCCCTCCAAAACCAAGTAGCCCTTGAAATTGTGACTACCCTTCAGAAAGGCCCCGTAGTCTATGACTGGCTCCTGGCTGAGGCCCAATGGCTAAGCAACTCTTAACTTGTGGCCATGGCTTTCCCCTGGCTGGATAGGCTGCTCTACTCTAGGTTTTGCCTGGATGCACAGACACATTATTAAAACCATTGCCAACCCAGCCAACTGTCCAAATGTAAATGATGGCGGACATGTTGTTCTGTGTCTTATTGGTATGAACCCCTAGCAACCATCTTTGTTACCTCTTTGAGACTGGAGGATGTTTGGCACATGGACACTCTTAATATGTAAATGACTCCCCAAAATAACATTTCTCTATTAAATACTAACATAATACAAATACGTAAAGCAGTTTAACAAAACAGAATGGCATTAGATGTGTTAACTGTTACACAAGGTAAAACTTGTGCTAGCATAAAAACAGAATGCTGTGTATACACTCCAGATTACCACAAAATACTATGGGTTTTGTGCCTGTCATGAATGCTCAAATTGCTGCTTTAAATGCTCTCTTTCCTTGAGTGATTACTTTAAATTCCTGCATTGGAGGAAAAATATCAAAGGTCAACTATCAAAGATCTTTTATTCAGACCTCTTTCTCACTATAATACTTATAATATTTTGTTATTTCTGGTGTCTCCTTGCGTAGTGCTAAATAACTTCCAGCTAACAGATGATCCTTTCTACTCAAGAAGGTTCACATGTTGACTGCATTGGACTTAACTGCCTCCCCCTTTGGTAACTCCCATATACATTTCCCCAACTGACCACTGTTGACCTGGAGGTAGGGACATCTCTCCACCCCTATTCAGCGGGAAGACATTACAGAAGATGAGATCTTCCACCTTCAACAATCTTAAAGGTTTAAGGGTCAAAATTGTTCAGAGGAGAATGATGAGGGAACAGAAGCCATACTGAGGACAAAGCAGAAGCTGACACCCCCCAACCAACCCCCCCATGGAATATATGTGACATTCCTCATGCACTCCTGGCTGCCCTAAGGGTAAGGAAAGGAAAAGCAAATCATTAAACTTACATAGAGATCACAATCTGCAAGACTTGAGTCTCCCTCAGTTTACAAATGTCTTAGCAATTTGCAAGAACAAAGCATTCAGCCCAGTGACAAGTAATGGAAGTGGGCAGACCATCATGTTCCTCCAGGGAGTTCCCAACTATCCTAAGGTTAATGCCTTGGGGAAAAACAGCCTTAATTTGATAATGGCCCTCCCGTGTCTTCTGGGTCGTCTTTAGCATATGAAAGTTCTTTCAAAGCCTCCCTTTTTCCTTACCTCCCGCAACCCCCCCATAATACCAAATCAGCCACCCCTCGCAGCAACCAGGCAGCAGCTCTTCTGCCCATGGGGTCCTGTCCCCGTGCTTTAATAAACCACTATTTTGTACCAAAGATGTTTCAAGAATTCTTTCTTCGTTGGCTCTGGACTCCACCCCAGGAACGCCACCTATATTCCAAAACCATATCATGAGGACAGTTCCTAAAGACCACAGGTGTTAGGGTGAGTTAGGGAGTGTGTGTGTGGCCTTGGGTCTGAAGTCAATATTCAACTACATTTTCTCAAAGGACAGGAGATTCTGAGCCCAGGGGTAAGAGCTGACAGGCCAACTGTTCTCAGTAAGACTCTATTTAGCTAGAGGGTATTCTGAGCCCAGGCTGCCCTTGCATGAAGGTCTACTGCTGCCAGTTGCTAGGAGGTCCCCAGAATAAGGCTTAGTATCCATGGCCTTTCAACATGCAGGGATCTATCTCAGTATATTGGTTGCTTCAGTCAGTTTTGCTACTGATACAAATAGAATAGCTTCTATAATCTTCAGAGAAAAAAGATTTTCTTGAAAGACTAATTATTTCTCTAATCAGTGAGTTATACAAGTGACCAGAAGACCATCCAAACCAAACAGAAAAGCAAAAAAAAAAAAAAAAAGTTAAATATTATTAAACTCATGTATAAACACCAAGGCCAGAATGGGAAAGCACTGGAAATCCTAAGTCAGTCTCTCTCTGACAATGCCTAGCCAAGTTTCTACAACTGCCAACATGCAACTGTATTGTGCTTACAGCTAGCACTTACTGAGCAGTGATTACGTGCCAGCTGCTGTTGTAAGCATTTTAGTTGTGTTCATTCTCATAGCAAGAAAGTAGACGCTATGTATCACCTCTCCTCTACTACTAAAGAAATTGGACACAGAAGGCTCAAGTAATAAGTGGTAGAAATCAAATTTGAACCCAGGTAGTTTTAGCTCCAGAGCCCATGTACTTTCTTAACCACTGCCCCATGCTGGTTTTTTTTACCTAAAAAATGAGATGGCTGGTGTGATGATCTCCAGTGTCACTAATTCCCTTCACAGATGATTAATGCCCTAATTTCCATAATACTGTGCCAGTGAGTCCAGTGGGCCTCTTACTCTTCCTCTGTTGGAATCACTCCTTATATTGCATGGTAATTTTTATTTGCAGTCACCTCTAGTAGACAGTGAACCTCTTGGGGCCATGGACTATTTTTTTCTCCTCTCTCCAGTTCAGAAGAAACCTTTGAGCTGTTATTCTAGCTCTGCCTAAAAAACCTTAACTGGGGGACCTGGGTGGCTCAGTGGGTTAAAGCCGCTGCCTTCGGCTCAGGTCATGATCCCAGGGTCGTGGGATCAAGCCCCGCATCAGGTTCTCTGCTCTGCGGACAGCCTGCTTCCTCCTCTCTCTCTCTGCCTCTCTGCCTACTTGTGATCTCTGTCTATCAAATAAATAAATAAAATCTTAAAAAAAAAAAAACCTTAACTATTGGGGTGCCTGGGTGGCTCAGTGGGTTAAGCCGCTGCCTTCGGCTCGGGTCATGATCTCAGGGTCCTGGGATCAAGCCCCGCATCAGGCTCTCTGCTCAGCGTGGAGCCTGCTTCCCCCTCTCTCTCTGCCTGCCTCTTTGCCTACTTGTGATATATCTGTCAAATAAATAAATAAAATCTTAAAAAAAAAAACACCTAACTATTGTCACAGAACTGATGTGACACCAAGTTTCTACTGGAACCTAAAGGTCAGTTAATTCCATGATGACATACATGCCTGACACACTTACTGTCCAAGGGTAGTTCTTTGGGAACATCCAAATCTTTCCTGTTTTTACCATCTCTTATAATGCCTTTCTACCTGATCATTCTTCCACTATTCCTCCCCTCAACCCCAAACCCTTTCCATAGCAACCCATAAGAATGAGCTCAAATGAACAAATTCTCAGTCTCATTAACTACTCTTTGAGGACATCATTTTTTGACTCAAAGTTAAGGTAAAAAGCAATAACATACTTTCTGGAGAGGTGGAACTAGCACAATAAGATTCAAGTGTGGTGGGCCATTTTACAGTGAATATACTTCCTCTTTAGGGACCAGATTGAAAGTAACTAGCTCATAGATTAAAAATAATTGAAATACTCCTCTTTCTTTAACCAGCTTTTAATATAAGTGCCCCAGCTGAAATAGCAGTTTGGAACCTGGGGCTTCCTGGAAAATACAAATGAACAGCCAGATCTTTGGTCTGATCATACTTGAGATAAAGGAAGTGGATTTTAAATGTGAACAGATGGATCTGTTAAAAGTTTATGAGAAAGGTTATCATAGATTTTAGAATGATTAGTTTACATTCTTCGAGTTTCTTCAGATGTGTGGCCAATGTTGGTTTATACGTCTTCCAACTCTGGCAGGAAGAGAAGTACAGCATATGCTGTAATGTCCAAAATCTTGTCAAAATAAAGTTCAAGGAACGATTTTTTTCCCCAAGTTTTTTTATATTATGGAACTGTCAATTATGAATGTATAAAGAAACAAAAATTCTTTAAGATCAATCAAGAACTGTGAGATCATTACCTGTCTTTATCTTAACCCACAGAAAGTGAATTCTTCGAGAAGTAATTTGATTTCATTAAAATAATGTTGCTATCCAGAACTTTACTTAATTTGCTTAACTTTCTCCAAAGAATGGTTCAAATTTGTGAAGTATGACATTTAGTAATATATTGATCTACTACATCAATGGGCAGATATTTTGGGATACCCATTGTATGTTAGGAATGATGCCCTAGCATCAGAACATAGAAGTGAATAAACCAGGATGTTGAGGTCACGTTGGAAGGTACGGACCCACACTTAACTGCAGTGCATGGTGAGTATGCAGTATTAGTGGATGAACCAAATATTGATGGATTGCTAAGTCATATTGATTACTTTAGGTGGGTGGCAGGAGAGGCTAGAGAAGATAACACACAGAATTTAAATGTTTTAAGCTTTGAAGCATAATTACAAGGTTCCCCAGTTGGACAAAAGGGGTAAAGGCATTCCAGAGAGAGGGAAACCATGTATGCTTTGAAAGTATAGGACGCTTTGAAACCAAAATTTTTGATTCAGTCAGCTCTCTATTGTATTACGTGGAACTAAGCATTCTAAGAAGATAAAAGACTTGGTCCTCAAATTCTGGTTCTGCACAGTGAAGGTGGCACTAGTTTAGAGGAATAGGAAAGCATATATGTTTGTACAAATCGTATATTTAATAGAAATTAAAAATTAATTGAGACCGGGTCCTCCTTTAACCCAGGACTGCATTATGACATCCATTGACCTAAACACTTTTATCTTAGAGGACCTTTGCCTCCCTTCCTGATCTTCCCCCACAGCCCCCCGCAAAACACCAAAAAATGTACTTTATGATTATGCTGGTAAAAACAAAACAGTATGTTAAAATTACATATTAAAACATTTTCATTGACTTAAAAGTTTTTTTCTTCTGATTTTAAAGTAAACTAAAACATTTTCTTTTGGGGGGAGGAGGCTACCTGGGTGGCTCAGGCGTCAAAGTGTCTGACTCTTGATTTTGGCTCAGGTCATGATCTTGGGGTCCTTGGATTGAGTCCCACATGGGGCCCCAGGCTCAGCACGGAGTCTGCTTGTCCCTCTCCCTCTATTAATCTAGCTTGCCCGCTAGCTTTCAAATAAATAAAATCTTTAAAACAATTTTTTTTCTTGGGGTCCTAAGCACTATGGCCACTCTGTGTAGTGATAAATCGCCTTCAGGAATTCTATCTCATACTCCATTCTGCCTTTGGTTGCCAGAAAGCACTTTTACAAATTGCCCTTTCCTTGGCTCATTGAAACTTAGATGCAGTGATTTCTAGCTCCTCTGCCTTTAATTCAAGGCTTCACTAAGTCTTGTTTTGCCTGGCAATGTAACCTGACTCCCAAATGCACCTTTTACTTCTACTTTGCCAGCTCTTCTCACCCAATACTGTATTGAAATAGCCCAGGGAAGTATTTTGTTTTGTTTTTGTGTTTTTGTTTTAAATTTGGATTCCCAAACCAATGAAATCAGAGTCTCTGGGGTCTGGGTGTGGGACCCAGAAAACACTACTTTTTTTTTTTTTTTTAAGATTTTATTTATTTATTTCACAGACGGAGATCACAAGTAGGCAGGCAGAGAGAGAGGGGGAAGCAGGCTCCCTGCCAAGTAGAGAGCCCAATGCGGGCCTCGATTCTAGGACCCTGGGATCATGACCTGAGGCAAAGGCAGAGGCTTTAACCCACTGAGCCATCCAGGTGCCCCAAGAACATTACTTTTTTTTTAATTAAAGATTTTTTTTTTTATTTGTCAGATAGAGAGAGAGAGAGCAGGAGCGAGCACAGGCAGAGTGGCAGGCAGAGGGAGAAGCAGGCAGGCTCACTGCTGAGCAAGGAGCCCGATGTGGGACTCGATCCCAGGACACTGGGATCATGACCTGAGCCGAAGGCAGCCGCTTAACCAACTGAGCCACCCAGGCATCCCGAGAACATTACTTTTTAAAGCTCCTCAGAAGATTCTTATTTGCCTACCAGTTTGCGAACCGGTCCACTAAGCAACAAAACAGAAGATAATCACTGTCCTGTAATGTTCTGTGAAGTATCGCAGTACATTATAACGCGTTTATACATGAATCTCTTTACTAGACAGAAAACTCCAAGCATTATTTCTCAATCATTTTACTTTGACCCACCACCTAGTTCAATGATGAGCATGGAGTACACACTCAATAAATGTTTTTATTGAATGAGTAAATGGGTGAATGGATTGGCCCGTGTTCCTAAATTTCTACTTTGCCTCTTCCTTTTTTTCTTCTTCATTGTCTTACTCCAAGGTTCTCAACCCTGCCTGCCCATTAAAATCACCTGAGAGCTTTGTAAAACTCTCCTGGGCCCCACCCCAGGCCAGTTAAATCAGACATTTTTGAGGGTGGGGCCCATGTAGTTGTTTAAAAAATCCTTAGGCAATTCAAATGCACAGCCAGGGTTGAGGATCATTGACTAATATTTACTCACTGGGAGACCTTTAAAATCCAACTTTTTGAGTAAACTTTTCCTCGTGCGCTCCCACGTCCGAACGTCCCTAAGAGAGAAATAGGTAACTTCAGTCTTAATTATTTTCTTGTTACATCCATGTATATGCTACCTCTGTGAAGCTAGCATCTGAAGTTAGGATTTATGCTTTGTATAGCTTTGCCTTCCTGGGAGAGAGAAGAACAGTGCTAGGCCTGAATTCTAACACAACCTAGGGGCTAAAGGCAATTATATGGGTTTGCTGGAGTGTCATGTTTCTTGATCCAGACTTGCCTCATACTTGCAATAGAATTTCGGCGATCAATAAATTGCTTGAAATTTTCAATGTGTTGTAGTAACCAATTAATTTTCTCAACCAGCTCCTGGTTTTTTAAAAGCTTTGACTTAAACTAGAACCTGAGTCTGATAGCACTCTGATGATGGCCCTCTCCTCCAAAGGCATAATTCAACTTTCTTATCAAATGAAGATCAACAGGCTGACCTCACTTTATGAAGGACAAGGCAAAGAGACTAAAAATTCAGATCGGCGTTGTCCTCTCTAACCCTTAACTCATTGTCCCAGGAGAAGTAAAAGTGGTGCAAGAATTTGGGAGGCGCCTATTAGCACTCACCTGGGGCATGTGAACACCTGATTATTTTCATGACCAGATCATAGAATACCATACTGCTTATTAAAAATGCTGATTTTTTTTATTAGTCAGCATTACTGTGCTGCTGAGTAGTATGATTTTGGTAACTTAGCAGTTAATGGATGTATGTTTATTAATAACTGAACAATTTTAGTGCAGTATTATAAACATTTCAGCTATATAATTTGCAGGACTCTGGTGTTTTGAAATTTCTCAATGTTAACCCACCGAGCCACCCAGGCGCCCCTGAAATTTCTCAATTTTAACTTTCAGAAATAAATAACAAATAAGTGGTTTCCCAACCAGGAAAAACGTACATACCTTATCTGTGTTGGATGGGCAAAATGTAGACAAAATGAATATAGGGATTTGGTCAGTCTGTAGCTGATGAATGGACAGTATTCAGCATTTAAGGGAAAAAAGTCGTAATTGCATAATATAGTTAATTAATATTCAAAAATTATATTTACATAAGACCATTGCTAAATAAATGCCAGCAATGGTGACTTTCATAAAACTCTATAGAATCTTAAAAAAAAACTCTATAGAATCTATAAGTTCTCATGAGAACTAAAGAACTTAACAATTTTTCAAGAAGAATTTAGTGAGACATTTCTTTCTATAGGAACATGCCTGTTTTTCATCCCTAAATGTTGTTCTTAAAGTTAATTTAATCATGGTAATTACAAATTCTTGGAAGTAGTTGATGATCATCTGCTTGGGGGAAAAAAAAAATTGTATAATACTCAAACTCACATGGACATACACAGACACCCATAAACACACCGGAAAAGGGTGGTTTGGTTCTTATTCCAAAATCCAAATGGAGAAAAGAATAAGTAACAAAAAGTCTAACTTGGCACTAGTTATGCAGAACAGTTTGAAAGGAAATACTATATTTAGTACCTGTTGTCTTTGTAAACCCACAAGTTGTATATACCAAAGAAAATAATGAAAACACAGAGGTTTCTACTGAGTCATTTGTTTCAGTTTTCTTGAAAGACTAACAATGGGAGGTTTTGTTCATGATTAAAACAGTTAAGCAATTTTTTTTATTGGTATTGTACTCATATGGGTTAGGTGGCAAAAGTAGTAAAAAAAAAAAAAGACAAAAACCAGTTTTCTCATCCTTCTAGATCTACTAGATAATATGTCATGAAGAATACTCAACACATGCTTGACATTTTTAAGAGGATTTTAACATACACTGTTTTTAAAAAATTTTTCCTTATAGTGACCTATGAGATTTCTATTGTTTTTCCCATTTCCCTGAGATAAGGTAAATGAGACTCAGAAAGTTGTAAAAACTTTCTCAAATGTCCACAATCTTTAAACTCAATAGTAATCAGTTTTATATCTTTTATGTAAATGGGTGCTTTAATAGATGGGTGAAGGTAACATGTTTTAATTTCTCTTTCATAACAACAACAACAAAAATACCATTTACTTTCAGATCAAAGCTTGGCCACTTCATTATATGATCAACACCTTTTACTTTGGAAGAACCTTGTGATGAGCAAAGTCTTTCACCAAGACTTTCAAATATTCCTAAAATGATTAGAAAATAGTGGCTCTCTCCTGAACTAGTAACTGCTATCGTCACTCCTACATTAAAGAAGTCTAGGTGACTCTAGTAGATGAGAATAAGAATAAAGTCCATTTGTACTTAATGCCAGCTGGTCCTTTCAGTCTCAAGAGTTGGGATGAAGCCAGTAGTATTTCTACACAAAGTGGTTTCTAATAAGTGTTGGTTCCTAACATCATGGGGGTTGTAAATGCTAATAAACTTCTTACAAGGGAAGTAGAAGTGGAAAGTTTTATTTGTCAAACATTTTATCACTGCACTTGGTTAGCATGGACCATTACCCCAGTTCCCTGAGGCACATATTCCTTGAGAGGTTAGCAGTTAATGAATATAAATAGTAGCAAGGCAGCAATTTTAAAACCATAAATAATTGTTCCTCTGAAAGTTCCTGCTAATGTAAAAAAAAATGAAAAAGAACTTTCATAGCAAAAAATCACTTACGACAAAGGCCAAAATTGAGGTTCAAAATCTTACTAACTTGTACTATCTCAAGATACCGTAAGTCTATTCAGTTAATTCACAGATGGAGTTTACAAATGTAAGTTTTCAGTGATTGTCGTTTTTTCCATTTATAATATTTATTCCGTATGGAATTATCTAAAAAATAAACTACCATTAAGGTCCATCAACAGGATTATATACATCAATTATGAGTCAGTTTTGTCCAGATCAATATTTCTGTAATAATTCTTTACTGCTTTTTGAATTTAAAATATTCCATTAAGAATACAAATTCATGGGACACCTGGGTGGCGCAGTGGGTTAAGCAGCTGCCTTCGGCTCAAGTCAGGATCCCAGCGTCCTCAGATCGAGTCCAGCATCGGGCTCCTTGCTCAGCGGGGAGCCTGCTTCTCCCTCTGCCTCTGCCTGCCACTCTGTCTGCCTGTGCTCACTCTCTCTGACAAATAAATAATAAATAAAATCTTAAAAAAAAGAATACAAATTCATGGGGCATCTGGGTAGCTGAGTTGGTTGTCTGTTTGCCTTTGGTTCAGGTCACGATCCCAGGGAGCCCCTTTAGGGCTTCTGCTCAGTGGGGAGTCTTCTCCCTCTGCCCCTCCCCCTCATGCTTTTTATCTCTCATGCTTTTTTCTCTCTCAGATAAAATCGTCAAAAAAGAAAGAATACAAGTTCGTGTAGCAAATCCAACAAGAGATAAACGAATAAAAGGAAAGCTAAATGTTCTCTCTCCATCAATAAATATATGATAAATATATGTATTGGGGTGCTTGGGTGGTTCAGTGGGTTAAGCCTCTGCCTTTGGCTCAGGTCATGATCTCAGGGTCCTGGGATCGAGCCCCACATTGGGCTCTCAGCGGGGAACATGCTTCTCCCCCTCTCTCTCTGCCTGCCTCTCTGCCTACTTGTGGTCTCTTGCTTTCTCTGTCAAATAAAATGTTTAATGTATATATATGTATACATATATGTGTATATGTATACACATATATGTATACATATATATATATGTTTACTTACTTACCCTTATTAGGGATTAACATCAGAGTATCAGATACTAAAATAGCATTTAAAAAAATGGCACATTAAATCAGGACTTTATTAATGTTCTCATAGTTTCTAAAGAAAGGGCAGCAATCAACTTAATATGCAAAACCTGGCATGATAAAAATGCCAATCCATGCAGAATTTTTTAATTTGCTGATTATTCATGGACATTTACTGAGATATGTGCACCAGATTCTTTTTTTTTTAATTTTTTTTTTTTGCACCAGATTCTTATATTAGTTGTTACATCACCAGAAAACAGACTTTTAAATTATGATTACCATAGAAACATGGTTAAGAAAGGCTATACTATTTTGACAAATATGTCTGCAGGCTTGTAGAAATTTTTTATTAAGATTTTATTTTAAGATTTTTAAAGATTTTTAAAAGATGGAGACAGAAACAGCGCAAGCATAAGTGGTGGGGGAGGGGTAGAGGGAGAAGCAGACTCCCCACTGAGCAGAAAGCCTAGGGGGTGGGAGAAGCCTCAATCCCAGGACCCTGGGGTATGACCTGAGTCCAAGGCAGATGCTTAACCGAGTGAGCCACCCAGGCACCCTGAACACAAGGCAGAATTTAGTAGTTTTTATTAACCCAATCTTTCTTAAAATTTTAGAATAGTTTTAGATATATATAACAGTTACAAAGATAGTAAGGGAATTTCCATATATAGCATATCCAGTTTCCCCTATTAACATCTTAGATAATGGTATTACATTTGTCACGACAAATTTCCTGACTGCTGTAGAAGATAGATGGATTGATTCAAGAGGAGGTTAAACTGGAGGGAGAGAGGAAAGAGAGGGGAAGAAAATTGAGATACTAGTTTAATTTCAGAGCTATGTAATGTAAGATGTTGATGTAAGTTGGAGATGCTTTTCTTGGAGTACTTAAATTGTAATTGGGGAGGTATTTGGGACTGTAGATAGAGAAAAGTTAAGTATTAGCTGATTAAAAAAATCATTAAATGGATGAAGTGGAGAGAGATACAGGCTTCCAGCTGTGGAATAAGTAAATCACAGGAATCAAAAGTCACGGCATAAGGCATTTAGTCAATGATACTGTAATAGCGATGTAATAGGACAGTGGGAGCTACAATGGATAAACTTGTCAAATCACTAAGGTGTACGCTTGAAACTAATGTAACGTGGTGGGATAACTGTACTCAAACAAAAAATAAATTTTAAACATAAAATTATTTTTTTTAAGATAAAATTTTAATGCGGCAAAGGATAGCTAGAGGTGGGGTGGAGGTATTGGGGGAAGAAAGTGCGAAGGTAATGTAGCGTGTGAATCTACGGGGTGTTAAGGGATAAGAAGAGCGAGATGATGTGTCTAGAGTGTAGTGAGCAAGAGAAAAGAATAACAAAGATGAGATCAGAACTGGAAGTTTGTCTGGTTTAGCAGATGTCATGTTGTATTGTTAAGACTTTCATCGTGTTTGTTTTATCACCAGATTTTGGGGATCATTACTTCTGATTATCAGATTCTTGATGTCTGACACACAATCTGGCGGTAAGTTGGTAAAATATCTGTCTAATGCCATAAATGCGAAAGTATACATGTTTTTTTTTTCCAAAACAGTTTAAAGTGGCCAATCAGTTCAAGATAGTGAATGTTTCTGAATGTTTAATAAATCATCAATACTCAATTAAAAAAAAATCCTTGAGGTTACTATGTAAGTGGCTACAAAATTGTATTGCACTCCAGTATTATTGCAGAAGCCAATGGCATTTTGAAAGAAGCAATACTGTATGTAGCATTATTTGAGTAGTTGTTTCACTTCTTTCCTCATTCATTCAACTCATATTTACAGAACATTTAGTGCATATTAAGCAGCATTCCGGACACAGAGGATAGAGGAGTCAATAAGAGGTCATATCTCCAGAAAATACTGTTTACAAAGCAACAGTATTTGGGGAAAAAGAAAAGTAAGAGGACCACAGAGACATATAACTTACAAGCAAATACTTGGGATCATTTTGATGGAGTGAAGTCTGAAAAAAGTTCTATAGATAATAAAACAGGGATGGGTGTAGGGAGAGGCTACTTTTTGCTAAATGGTTTAAACTCTGATAATAAGGTCAGAGTTTGCATTGTTGTTGCAGGTGTTTTGGTTTGTGTTTTGGTTTGTGGCTGTTACCCTTGTCTCTTCTACCTCACTGCACTATGGCATAAGTTCTGCTCTTTATTACAGAAACAAATTTAACTTAACCAGTCTTATATAAGTCCTCTAAACAAAACCTAAAGTTAGACTAGTTTTCCTTATTAGTGTATACCATATACTTTCTTTAAAATCAAAATGACCTACTACAGTACTATTGAATCTTTTCGTTGTCAGTATTATTACGCAGTTGCTAACTTAATCATTATTATAATAGTCCTATAGCCTGTTTTTAGGAATCTTTCCACACTAAAGGGAAATACAAAAATAATTTATAAAACTCTAGATTTATAAATTTATAATAAGATTTATAATAAGAAAACAAATTCATAATACTTGATTCCAACAAAAACACTTGGTTTCAATGAAGCCTTGGCCAACTTTCCAGTTAGAAGATTGTAGAATTGAACTACAGACATCTCATTCCCTTGGTTAACCCCTCTTTTGTGAAAACTTTAGGAAAATTACAAACTATCCATCCACTGATAAGGTACTCCTGAGGTGGGCATGGCTGACTAATGACACCTGCTCACTAATTTGCTTAGCTGGCTATGGGCTGTTCTCCTGCCCCCAGGTAAACGGCACACCTAAATATTCCATTAGAAGCTCATTTTGGATTGTCATAACAAGCTTCTCTGAATCGGAAATAAACCAAATGAGGTGAAAACCTTAGTCTTTGTCATCCAAGGATGAGTCACTGATACTTACTAGATCTGGCTACTCCCTGTTATCCACCCTTTTTTTTTTTTTTTTTTTTTTTAACCTGGCAGGGATGGCCTCTTCTGGCACAAATGAGAGGCAATGCAATTAAGTTTTATTTGGCAAATACCATCCCTAGTCTTTGCCAGTTACTGTGCAAGGTACAACAGTGATCACACTCAAGTCTTTGCCCTTGAGGCATATATAGTTTAGAGAAGATGGATAAGTAAAAGGGCAACTTTAAAACCTTAGGATAAGTGTAAAATGACAGGTGTGATATGGTGCACATTAAGGGGTTCTTAACTCAGCTTGGCAGGATCACAGAGGAATTCCCCAAAGAGGTAAAAATCTAAAGGAGACATTAAAGTAAGTAGAATGTTATATGCAACTAATGAATCATTGAACACTACATTAAAAACTAATGATGTACTACTATATGTTGGCTAACTGAACATAATAAAAAAAAAAAGGAAAAAATAAAGTAAGTAGAATGTAACTAGCGTAGATCACCACGTCCTCAATGGTGCTAAATCTGGTGGTCAGTTGTCAATCTTCATCTTATCTGACCTCTCAGCAAACTTGACATAGTTGTTTATTTCCACATTTTTGTCCAGCTTTCCTTGCTAGGCTTCTAGAATACCACATTCTCCTGGCTTTCCTATCTTATCTTATCCAATCTCCCTTTGCTCCTCAGAGGCTCTGAGGAATACTGGTATACTCCTGGGCTCGGTCCTTAGACAATTTCTCTTTACATTCAATCCCTTGATTATGCATCAAGTTCATGGTCTTATATTTTGTCTATGTACTAACGATTTCCAAATTTATATTTCCAGCCCCGAATCCAGAATTCTACTGAATAGTCTATTCAGATACTCCACTTAGATTACTAATAGACATTCTCAAACAACATATTCCAACATAAACATCTAACACACCCTCCCCAAATCTGCTCTTCATGTAATCTTTCCCAATCTCAGTTAGCTATAACTCCATGTTTCCAGCCACTCAGGACCAAAACCTTGATGTAATCTTTGCTCCCTCTCTTTTGCTTTCATCTCACATAAATCTGTTAACAATTCATACTGACTCTTCCTTCAAAATATGTCCAAAATGGAATCAGTCACTTATTACTAACATCTAAACCCTTGCCCAAACTACTTTCCTTGCTCATCTGCATTATTTTAATAACCTTTTAATTTGCTGCCTGTTTTTGTCCTTACCAATCTTCAGTCTGTTATCAAAAAAGAAGGCAGATTATCTTATGCCTTTGTTTAAAACCCACTCCTCTTTCCATGGCTTCCCATTATCAAGTGAAAAGCCAGAGGTCTAGAAGGCCTTTGTGATTTGGCCTTACATTACCTCCCTGACCTAATCTCCATTCTAATCTCCCCTTTGCTCACTGTGCCCCAGTTTTAGTGATCTCTTTGCTGGGAATTTTTTGGCAAGATTTGATTTGGATAGGAATGGATAAAGGAGACATGGAACTGAGGATAATACCCAAATTTGTGGCACTGGCCACCAGGGGTATGGTGCTGCATTCACCAAGGAAGAAAGCATGAATGGAAGACTTACTTTGGAGTTGATGGGAAGAGAGATAATGAGATTGAAAATGTCGAATCTGAGTTGCCTCTGATATATCTATGGAGATAAAATAATCATTTTATATAATAGCTTAGAGCTCAGGTGAGAGATCTGTATTATATATTTATATTTGGGAGTCCTTATATGGTAATTGAAGCCATGAAATTTGATGAAATGACTGGGGAGTGGGCATAGTAATGGAATAGTTACAAGTCCCTTATAAGGCAAGGGGCAGAGAAATCTCAAGGCACCTTCAAACAGGACAAAAGGAAAATGAAATATATTAAAAAAAAACAAAACAACTAGTAGAGTGAGACATACCAGTTAGGATGCTTTTAGTTGAAAATAACAGAATGTCTTACTAAATATAGCTTCAAAAGTAGGAATTTTTTTATCTCCAAGACAAATTATTTG
This sequence comes from Taxidea taxus jeffersonii, assembly GCA_003697995.1. Classification (NCBI taxonomy): domain Eukaryota; kingdom Metazoa; phylum Chordata; class Mammalia; order Carnivora; family Mustelidae; genus Taxidea; species Taxidea taxus. Next base: position 174,900 of record ML105747.1, on the reverse strand, counting down.
GAAGTAGATAGTTCAGTGGCTTGGTGAACTGCTGGTGGCCTCCAGAACCCAGACTTTTTACCCCCCTGTCTACTCCTCACTCTATTGGGTTTTGTTCTCAGGTGTATCTAGCAAATACCCTCTACCAGTCCCACTGTTTCAGAAAAGTTAACTTATTTAAGCCACACTTAAGCATCAGGGAGTTAAAATTATTACCATCATTACTAGTTTACAGGTGGGAAAGGTCAACACAGAGAGATTAAGTAATTTGCCCAAGTCATAAGACAGCATACTGAGAAGGTAGAATTCAAACATTGGATTACAGAGTTCATGCTCTCAACTATTGTGTTGCACTGCCTCTCCTTACTTCTAGGATGACTATCACAGCTTTATATTTCACTTCTCATGCAAGTCATTTAAGGGCAGAGAGGGCCTGCCGATAGCCCTCTACCAGAGTTCTCCTGCCTTATTAAGCAGAACTAGGTAATGTGTCCTCTCTTAAATCAATTGCTGCTGGTAGAAAATGGGATAACTATCCTTGAATTCAGTGTCACCACATATTTGGGGAAAACTTAGGATTCTGTTAAGAAAAAGTATATGTTGGAGAGGAGATGCTTATTGAGAAGAGAAGAGAAGAGAGGTGTTCTTTAAGGTGGAGTAGAGGGACACCTGGGTGGCTCACTGGGTTAAGTGTCTGTCTTTGGCTCAGGACATGATCTCAAAGTCCTGGGATTGAACCCGACATCAAGCTCCTTGCTCAGAGGGGAGCCTGCTTCTCCATCTCCCTCTATGGTTCTCCTTGCTTGTGCTCACACTCTCTCCTTTTCCCATTCTGTTAAATAAGTAAATAAAATCTTAAAAAATAGAAAAAGTGGAGTAGAAAGGAGAAGAGAGTAATAGATAAATAAATGATGCTATCAAGTTGAGAGGAATTCTCTTATTAGAGATGAGAAATTGACTTGAGGATACCTAAATGTTGGTAGGAAGGAACTGGGATAAGGGAGGTGGAGAAGAGAGCTCCCAGTGAAGGAAGGAGAGACTGGGACGTAAGTACAAGTGAAGGATGACAATCAGGTAGTTCTCTCTTGTGTTGATATGAAGGGAAAAAAGGAAAAATACGTAGGTTTAAAAAAAACATATAAGTATAATATTAGAAATTCAAAGTAGGTCCTATTTAATGATTACCTTTGCATCCAGATGGCAGAATTCAAGGTGGTGGGACCTTTCCTAGATTGGCCCAGAAGTAAGAATTGTGACAGCCTGTTAAGACCACTCATAAAATGCTCATAACACTTACATGAGTGATCCTATTTGAATGTAGCCCCTAAGATTGCAGTGATGGCCTTATCACGAATAATTCTTTAGACATATTCCTTTAGAACTTAATATAAAAATAAATGTATTACTATTTTCACTTGTTTGTATTATGTGTCACATATTCCTGATTAGATTTGAATCCTCTCAAAGGATTTCTTTTTGTCAGTTTTTAATATAGGACTATGTAAATAGTGCATGGCCAGTAAATGTCCACCAATGAGTGATAGTGATAATGATGGTGATGGTTTTACAGTTAAAAAAATAAGGCAGACTTCATAATTTTTTGTGTGTCATGCATGAAAGAATAGAGAAAAAATGCCCATTATTGACCCTCATATTTTTTTTAAACAATTGTGGGGGTCCCACATAAAGGTTAGAATTTTATGAATGAATTTTACATGTGCAGTGAGTAAGCTCCTGCTGGCCAGCAGCCATAACCCCTGTGACTTAGTGAGCTTCCCATTCTAGACAAAATTGGACAGTGTCAGAACTGGAAAAGGTATTCTGAAGAAGACAGGTCACCTAGGTGCAGCACATTATCTCTGAATCACCTCGGGGTGCCATCTGAATCATCGTTGACCAAAAGTCAAACTATGCCCAAGTAGAACCAACAGTCTCGAAACAACCAAGATCACGAGAGTAAAAGATGGATAAAGCATAAAGTAAAAATTCTCCCTATTGAAAACTCATCATATTTAACAAAATGTCATTGGACAGTTAATTGAAACAGGCTCTACCCTAGTCTAGACTTAATGTAACTTTAACAATTGGAGATGAAACTTATTGTTTTCTCCCACTAACACATATGTCACTTCCAATTCTAAGGTTGGCAGGAAGCACGACATTCATCCGTGTACTTACTCATTCGCTCATGCTTGGTTGATTCAGCAGATACTTATTGAACACCAATTTTACACCAGGGACTGGGAATTCAGACAATATGGATATGAGCTTTGTCTTTAAGTTCTTCACAATCCAGTCTGGTACTTCATAGTCCAGTTGTGAATGATTTCAACTGGACGGTAGCCATTTAATGAATTTCTACTTAAAAGATTCATTGCTCTCAGTCCGTATAGTTAATAAAATATTGCAAGTTTTCTGATCTTTTAGTATTTATATAAAAGGCAGCTTAAAAAAAGGCTAAAGTAGGATACAGATTTTTAAAAAAGGGTGGTACTCTTTCAATGATTGTATAATTAATCAGAAGACATTTACATTCTTTTTTTTTTTTTATTTTATTTATTGGGGCGCCTGGGTGGCTCAGTGGGTTAAAGCCTCTGCCTTCGGCTCAGGTCATGATCCCAGGGTCCTGAGATCGAGCCCCACATCAGGCTCTCTGCTCAGTAGGGAGCCTGCTTCCTCCTCTCTCTCTCTCTCTGCCTACTTGTGATCTCTGTCTGTCAAATAAATAAATAAAATCTTTAAAAAAAAAGATTTTATTTATTTATTTGACAGAGAGAGCAAGAGAGCAAAACAGGGGGAGCCACAGAGGGAGAGGGAGAAGCAGGATTCCTGGTCTGCAGGGCTTGATCCTAGGGCCCTGGGATCATGACTTTAGCTGAAGGCAGACTCTTAACCGACTGAGTCACACAGGCACCCTAGATTCTTTTTTAAAAAGAAATGTATGAGCCATTGGGAATTGTGCACATTGAGGCAAATCTCTTATATATAAGATGTCTAATAAACAGTTAAAATACGTAACAAAGAACGTGTTAGAAGAATGCTTTCAGCAGAGATTAAAAATAACTGCACATTGTCTTAATATTCTAGCCTATTCTGGAAGATTTTATTTTTTTACGCTTTTAAATTTAAGGAAGGCATTTCAATTAGTTAATCTAAATCAAATACATTTATTTTCATGTCTTGTTTTCTAAGCGAATTAATTATTTTTGTATGTCTGAAATTGAAATAACCATTTACATTTTCTGTGGTTACCAGTAAGCATAGCTAATGAGCCATGAATTAACAATCAGTTAGGCAGGGTGATGATGTTCCTCCTAGCTACACTCTTATTTATTTATCTGAAAGTGTAACTACTTTATATTTTTAGCTCAATCATTTGTTTCAACATTACCGAGAACAAAACATATGCAAGGCATTATGCTAATGCAATTTAAAGAGTAAGAGATGCTTTGTTTTCAATAAGCTTATAATTTAACAGAAGCAATAACATGCAACCACAGTGCCATAAAAGCCAAATAGAATATACAAGAAGTCATGAAAGGGATATATTGTATAACACAAGTCAACAAGAAGGGAGATCTCTACTGAGAATGAAGCAGGGATCAAAAAGCTTTAAAGAAGCTGGCCCTTGAGCTCGATGAAGGGATATCCCAAATGAGGAAAGAGCATGCTGGGAAAAGAAAAAGTGCTCCTGGATGGCAAGGACATAACATAAGAGAAGATTTGGAAGACACATTTAAGCTGTAGAATTGATTATCAATACTAATAGACTTTTGAGTCTGGGCAAGAGAAAATGGATAACAATTGAAACAAAAGACTTCAAATTCAATCAAGGAAAATAAGTAGGGTTTCATGCCAAAACCTTTCTTTATTTTTCCACTTTGTAAACAGTGTCTTGGCCTTAAAGACATACAGCTGCATTATTGGCTAATTATAAATCCGCCACCCTCTACCCCACTTTTCATTCTACAACACAGTAGGTGATTGCACAGGGACTGTCACTAATCACCCAAGAGATGCTGCTGAAGGTGTGGTTGGGAGGGGCTATTATCAGTCTCCTTTTTCTTGCCAGGAATACATTCATACTAAAATTATTCTAAATCATAACTACATAACAACATGATGGGACTCGTCTCCGTGATACAGTATGTGAGTAACAGCAACTCATTTCATGATCAGTGCATTTTTTGCTACAAATAATTAAATAGTTCCATCAAGAGAGGATGTTCCACACAATGGTACATCCATACAATGGTCTATTGTGCAGCCATTGAAAATAATGATTTAGAGTTATACAAATTGATACAGAGGAATTTTCTCAAGGTGAGAAATTAAATAATAAATAGTATTTGGTAACAAATACTAATAATAACCAATTACCAAATGCTTAGTATAAGCCAGTGTTTTACATAAATTATTTAAAATCCCCAACCAAGTTCTGCTAGTATTATCTCATTTTATTTTATTTTCTTTTTAAAAGATTTTATTTATTTATTTATTTATTTATTCATTCATTCATTCATTTATTTATTTGTCAGAGAGAGAGCACAAGCAGGCAGAGAGGCAGGCAGAGGCAGAGAGAGAAGCAGGCTCCCCGCTGAGCAGAGAGCCCGATGTGGGACTTGACCCCAGGACTCTGGCATCATGACCTGAGCTGAAGGTAGCAGCTTAAACGACGGAGCCACCCAGGCGTCCCTGTTACTTCATTTTAAATTAAGAAATGGAGGCACAGAAAGATTAAGAAATTTGCTCAGAGACACACATGTAGTAAGTGGCAGAACCAGGATCTGCACACAGGCGGTCTGCCTCAAGATTCCAACCTCTTAACCACAACCTGCTTAACTGTACTTCTGTCTGAGCTAAAGTTGGGTTTGCTCAAATCTCTATGCAGCTTGTTACCACATTTTGTTTATTACCAAATACCACAACTACAGCATCAAACCTCAGCAATCAAATGGCTATTTGCAAAGTGCCATGAATTGTTAGTACTGGGAATATGAAGTATCTAGTTTACTTGTTTTTTCCACTTAGCACATTTTTTGGTAAAGCTGTAGAGAGCCATAATGTAGCTGATAGTTGGGACAAGAGGGTTTCAAATGGTGCTGAGTTAAAGAAATGGCATTTCATTTTTCCCTATTTGTCCCAGTTTTGCTTTATATATTGTTCTCTCTTTTGCTCTACCCCATTAGTTGAAATCTAGCAGGTACGACAATGTCTCTCTTTATTTTTTTATAAATATAAAGGTCATTTCTACTATCCAAAATAGTTTCATTTTCATAATTACCATGTCTAGAATTAAGTGCCAACAGCATTTAAAGTTTGAACTTCTTCCTTCCCTAACATCTGCCTGGCCTCAGGTTAAGAGCCTGCCAGAAAGTAGGAAAAGAAAAGGGAAGAGGGGACTAGTTCCCTTCCTTGATATTTCTCTACCTGGTATTTCTAGTTATCTTTGGGTTACTGATTTTTTACTTACTTGTACTATGCTGGCTCAGAGAATATTCTCTAATTTTAATCCTGAAAATTTGTTAATGGCCCTGGATACAATCAATTTTTGCAAATGTTCTTTCTATACTAGAAAAAATATATTCTACAACTGTTAGGTACTGTGTTCTACCTATGTCAATTAGTTTGAGTTTCTTAATCATACTGTTCAAATCTTTGATGACATTTCTACAGTTTAGTCTGTTTCTTCTTTTGGTTATTAATACAGGTGTGTTAAAATCTCTTACTATAATTGTATATTTGCCTATTTCTCCTTATGCCCCCATACATTTTTGCTTTATACATTTTACTTTTTTTAAATTAATTTGTTTATTTTAGAGAAAGCACACACTTGTAGGGGGAGGGGCAAAGGGGGAGGGAGAGAAGCAGACTCACCACCGAGGATGGAGCATGTCATCACAAGTGGGGACTCATCTCAGGACCCCAAAATCATGCCTGAGCAGAAATCAAGAGTTGGTTCCTTAATGGACTGAGCCACCCAGTCGCCCCAATTACTTTATACATTTTAAAATTATTTTGTGAGGTACATTCAAACTTAGAGTTGTATCCCCCTCATGAATGGAATCTTATATCATGATGAACTGATCCTCTTCAACTATGGCAAACTTTTGCCTTAGAGTCTGCTTAATTTACTACTGTAGCTATCATGACCTTTTTGCTGTTTGTAGTTTATCTTTTTCTTAATTTTTAATTTTTATAACTATATAATGTATTATTAGCCCCAGGGGTACAGGTCTGTGAATGCCAGGTTTACATACTTCACAGCACTCACCATAGCATGTACCCTCTCCAATGTCCATAACCCCACCACCCTCTCCTGACCGCCCCCCCCCCAGCAACCCTCAGTTTGTTTTGTGAGATTAAGAGTCTCTTATGGTTTGTCTCCTTCCCAATCCCATCTTGTTTCATTTATTCTTTTCCTACCCCCAAGCCCCTCACATTGCATCTCCACTTCCTCATATCAGGGAGATCATATGATATTGTCTTTCTCCGATTGGCTTATTTTGCTAAGCATAATACCCTCTAGTTCCATCCACGTCGTTGCAAATGACAGGATTTCATTTCTTTCGATGGCTGCATAGTATTCCATTGTATATATATACCACATCTTCTTTATCCATTCATCTGTTGATGGACATCTAGGTTCTTTCCATAGTTTGGCTATTGTGGACATTGCTGCTATAAACATTCAGGTGCACATGTCCCTTCGTATCACTACATTTGTATCTTTAGGGTAAATACCCAGTAGTGCTATTACTGGGTCATAGGGTAGCTCTATTGTCAACTTCTTCAGGAACCTCCATACTGTTTTCCAGAGTGGCTGTACCAGCTTGCATTCCCATCAACACTGTAGGAGGGTTCCCCTTTCTCCACATCCTCACCAACGTGTGTCATTTCCTGACTTGTTAATTTTAGTCATTCTGACTGGTGTGAGGAGATATCTCATTGTGGTTTTCATTTGGATTTCCCTGATGCTAAGTGATGTGGAGCACTTTTTTCATGTGTCTTTTGGCCATTTGGATGTCTTCTTTGAAGAAATGTCTGTTCATGCCTTCTGCCCATTTCTTTTTTTTTTTTAAGATTTTATTTATTTATTGGACAGACAGAGATCACAAGTAGGCAGAGAGGCAGGCAGAGAGAGAGGGAGGAAGTATGCTCCCTGCTGAGCAGAGAGCTCAATTCGAGGCTCGATCCCAGAACCCCGAGATCATGACCCGAGCCAGAGGCAGAGGCTTTAACCCACTGAGCCACCCAGGCACCCCCCTTCTGCCCATTTCTTGATTGGATAATTTGTTCCTTGGGTAATGAGTTTGATAAGTTCTTTATAGATTTTGGATACTAGCCCTTTATCTGATATGTCGTTTGCAAATATCTTCTTCCATTCTGTCAGTGGTCCTTTGGTTTTGTTGACTGTTTCCTTTGCTGTGCAAAAGCTTTTGATCTTGATGAAGTCCCAATAGTTCATTTTTGCCCTTGCTTCCCTTGACTTTGGCAATGTTCCTAGGAAGAAATTGCTGTGGCTGAGGTCGAAGAGGTTGCTGCCTGTGTTCTTCTCAAGGATTTTGATGAATTCCTTTCTCACATTGAGGTCTTTCATCCATTTTGAGTCTATTTTTATGTGTGGTGTAGGGAAATGGTCCAATTTCATTTTTCTGCATGTGGCTGTTCAATTTTCCCAACACCATTTGTTGAAGAGGCTGTATTTCTTCCATTAGACATTCTTTCCTGCTTTGTTGAAGATTAGTTGACCATAGGGTTGAGGGTCTATTTCTGAGCTCTCTATTCTGTTCCATTGATCTATGTGTCTGTTTTTGTGCCAGTACCATATTATCTTGATGATGACAGCTTTGTAATAAAGCTTGAAGTCCAGAATTGTGATGCCACCAACTTTGGCTTTCTTTTTCAATATTCCTTTGGCTATTCGAGGTCTTTTCTGGTTCCATATAAATTTTAGGATTATTTGTTCCATTTCTTTGAATAAAATGGATGGGATTTTGATAGGGATTGCATTAAATGTGTAGATTGCTTTAGGTAGCATAGACATTTTTACAATATTTGTTCTTCCAATCCAGGAGCATGGAACATTTTTCCATTTCTTTTTTTTTTTTTAATTTTTAAAAGATTTTATTTATTTATTTATTTATTTATTTGACAGAGAGAGAGAGATCACAAGTAATCAGAGAGGCAGAGGGAGATGAGGAAGCATCTCCAAAGATCCTGATGTGGAGCTTGATCCCAGGACCCTGAGATCATTACCTGAGCTGAAGGCAGAGGCTTAACCCACTGAGCCACCCAGGTGCCCCCATTT
>ML105747.1:138804-165579 GCA_003697995.1 Taxidea taxus jeffersonii | reverse complement strand
TAGTTTCAGGAGAATAGGAATTAATTCTTCTTTAAATGTTTGGTAGAATTCCCCTGGGAAGCCGTCTGGCCCTGGGCTTTTGTTTGTTTGGAGATTTCTGATGACCATTTCAATTTCCTTACTGGTTATGGGGCTGTTCAGGTTTTCTATTTCTTCCCGGTTCAGTTGTGGTAGTTTATATGTCTCTAGGAATGCATCCATTTCTTCCAGATTGTCAAATTTGTTAGCGTAGAGTTGCTCATAGTATGTTCTTATAATTGTTTGTATTTCTTTGGTGTTATGATCTCTCCTCTTTCATTCATGATTTTATTAATTTGGGTCCTTTCTCTTTTCTTTTTGATAAGTCTGTTGTAGTTTGTCTTTATTTCATCCTTTTATTTCCAATATTTTTGTATCTTTGTGTTTGTATTTGTATCGTGTTTGTATTGTGCATAGCATATGGTTAGGTTTTGTATTATTATCCAATCTGACATTCAGTCTTTTAATTGGATATACATTTAGTGTTATTACTGATATACATGTGTTAAATCTGCCTTTTTAAAAAAAATTAGTTTTATACTTGCCCAGTCTCTTTTATATTTTTTCTCTTTTGTTGTCTTCTTTTAGAATAAATTTTAAAAATTACTCATTTTCTTTCCCCACCATCAGCTTGGCATTACCCACTTTTATTATTGTTTCAAGGGTAAATCTAGAGTCAGCATTGTATCATTAAAGATCAATGTATGTCTGGATCCTTCACTACGTTTGTTCCCCTCCTAACTTGTGTGCCACTGTTGTTATACTTTAACTTACATGTTATACATTATCAACCATTGTTTGTTGTTGTCATGCTGTTTCATGCAGTCATTTTACACTTAGATTTACTCCACATTAATCCTTTTCTTTGCTTTAATTTTGCCTACACCTCTGTCTTCAGAGCTGGGATAATCCTCCTTCTGACAAGAAATCTCTTCTACCCTATTGTCAAAAAGACATTCTGTTTTTATCAAAAGCTTCATGGGTTTAACCCATGTGTGGGATGTGTGGTGTGAGGTTCCATAAGGGTATTCAGTTGCTCTAGTATCATTTATTGAATTTTGTTGGCACCTTTGTAAAAATCAGTGACAGCATATGTCCATTTCTGGATTGTATTTTTCCATGTAGAAACCCAAACTAATCACTTTATAGTAAGTCTGAAAATATGGTAGTATTCGTTCTCAACTTTGTTTTTCTTCAAGCTTGTTTTCCTTATTCTTTTTGTATTTCCATATAAATTTTGGAATCTGCTTGAAATATCTACTTAAAAATTCTGCTGGCATATATATTGATATATCTAGTCTTCTATGTCTCTATCTAGCTATCTAGATCTAGCTCTTCCTGAGAGACTGTCTAAATCTATTTTTCATCTTTTCATCCTCTCAGCCCCCTCCTTAGGAATTGGAAGATAACCTCTTAAGAAAAGGGAAGCCCCAAATGATGGGCTTCTGTGTGTTTTCTTCTTCTCCCAAAGATTGGCCCTATACATCTACAATGCCTCGTCAGCTTTCTCGTGTTACTAAGCAGATCATTTAACATATTTTCACCATGCTTTCTCACTGCTGTCAATGAGAAGACTGATTTGGTTTCCTAGTCCCACCATTGGTAGAAGTGGAAATTCTCAATTTGGAATTTTCTGTTGTCCATTCACTAGGCTGTCTCTGAGTCTTCCACGGTTGATGAAGGGATGGACAGATAGCAGAAGTAACAGGTAGTAAATGTCTCAGTAGACTGACACCAATATAATTGGATATTTGTTTATTCTGTCTGATGCCAGAATTAGAAACAGTCTCTTTTCCTCTTGAGCAGTGTAGTGGGACTTGCACCTTGATGATGGCAACACTCTTCAGCTAATAATGTACAATCCCCTTCTGCATCCAGAAGATTACTTTGAGATTTTTCTGCTGAGGTTGCCTGGCTCCTTATAAGAAAGCTTGTCGTGCGGGAGATCCTTTTCAGAAAACAATTCCAGGCTAAAATTCTTACTTCGCATTCCACATCTGATCTTTAAAAAAAAAAACATAAAGAGTTCTTTGACATTTTCAGGACGATGCCTTCAAACACCCCTCAGCTCCTTCGCCTGGAAGGTCTTAGCCAGTTTCTGTCCCATGAACTTCTGTTTTTTCACCAATGAATCAAATGTAAGTCTCTGTGGTCCTTTACCCAAGGGATCCACAGAAAGCTCTTCAGATGATCCTCACAAATTCACTTTTATGGTGCTTAAAGGGAGGGGAAAGAACCTCCTTTTATCCCCTGGCATGGGTGGGCCTCATAGCACAATAGTTATCCTCAGAGAAACCCTCAATTTCTGGCAACTCCAGGCCACTTTACTTTTTACCATTTTATATCTGAATTGGGGTGAGGAGCTCAGAATTACCAAATGACTTGATACTATTTTCTTTGAAGTATGTCAAAAGAAGTCAACTTCTCATTTTGGAATTCAGGATTAGTTGACTCCAATTGCTTCAACTTTTAGCCCAAATGTAGACATATTAAGTCCTAATTTAACATATGAGGAGAATTAACATTTATAGATTACTACTGAAAACTTACTCTATGCCAGTTCTTATTCTAGGTACTTCATACATATTTTCTGATATATTGCTTATAGCTTTGTGAAGCTACACTAATGGTTGGTTGAAAATTCATATTAGGTTAGTATTTCTACCTTAAAGTTGGATAAAAGAATTAAGAAATCTGGAAAGAATGTAAAATTAAGAAACACAGTAAACTAAGAAAATGTGTTTTATATATTTGACTTAGAAATAGCGTACATTTCGAGACTTCTTCAATTTTTCCTTAAGCCAAGAGTGAATTTTCTGCCTATGATCTAGTCTGTTGCATAATGGGCAATTAGAGTAAATAGTATTTGTCTTTGTCTTTATTTCCTGTGTTCATGCAATCATGGTGCCCCATTCTATTTACTTTTCCTTTCCATTCCCATGAATTCATTGGTTTGATTGCTCATTACCACATTCTGCAACCACTTCTTGGTTAATTCCACAGTTCCAGTATCATCTTCATTCAATTGTCCCTGAACACTGCTACACGACTAATCTTTGCAACACACTGTTTTCATCATACCACTCTTTAATCTAAAAAAATGTACCAAGATACCCTATTATTAGGTATATCTCCTGAGAGAGGTAACTAAGGACAAATCCACTAATTCTTTTTTTTTTTAGCATTGTATATATATATATAAAAAATAGGGTATCTTGGTGTGTATATATATATATATATGTATATATATATATATATGGAGTGCCTGGGTGGCTCAGTTGGTTAAGTATCTGCCTTCAGCTCAGGTCATGAGCCCAGAGACCTGGAATTGAGCCCAGTATCCCTGCTCTGCAGGGAGCCTACTTCTCCCTTTCCCTCTGCCTACTGCTTCCCTTCCTTGTATGCTACCCCCCCCATCAAATAAATAAATAAATAAAATATGTTAAAAAAGATTTTATTTATTTATCTGAGAGAGAGGGAGGAAGAAAAGGGCACAAGTTAGGGGAGAGGAGAAGGAAAAGCAGACTCTCCACTAAGCAGGGAGCCTTATGCAGGGCTTGATCCCAGGACCCTGAGATCATGACCGGAGACAACAACAGGTGCTCAACCAACAGAGCCACCCAGGTGCCCCAAATCCACTAGTTCTAGACTAGCTATTTGTGCAAGTGAATGATATCACAACTAGAAAATACAAGAACAGTATAATGAAGAGCAACAAAATGTATTTTATTCCTTATTTTTAGCTCAAGGCTTGGGTCCCAGTCTCAATCTCATTCTGCTCTAATGTTGTTTTGTTCCATTTAGCCTGGCTCTACTAGTCCCTTCCTAGTTTTGCAAAAACAGAAATGTTCACTCTGAATAGGAACCTACCCATAAGCTGCCTACAAGTCCCAAGAATTACATGACACAGAAGCATAAGAGAAAGATTTCGGGAATTTTCTTTACAATTCCTTTATTACCCCCACCAAAAGTTCTAGACTTAGCAGAGGCTTATGCTTCTCTAAGCATCCCCTGAAGGTCAGAGCATTCATGAATACTTATTATCTACCATAACAAATTCACAATTTTCTTTGTACTTAGAGCAGACCATGCTCAACCCAGCATCATTTGCTGGTAACTGAGTAATAGAAATACAAGCAGAGTGCAGAAGAAAAGGATTCATAAATATCTAGGAAATGGTTTTATTAATTGGTTCACTTTCCATTCATTCACTCAATAAATAATTGGGCTGGAGCATAACTTTTACCTTTCAATTTTAGCAGAATTGTTTTTACAATAGGTATATGTTATAGGGCCTAGTAGAAACAAAGGGCATGTTGGGTACGTATCTGGAAAGAGAGTATACTGAAGAAAATCCTCTTCAGACAATAAAAACTCAGTGTGCCTAATTCACTAATTTATTCACTCATTCATTCAGTATTTTGGGAGCTTACTTTGCATGTCTGGGCACATCTGGTACAGTGAACAGCGTAATGCATCTGTCCTCCTGAGGTTAACCATCCAGTGACAGCTGACAGGTCAGGTGACAAGAAGGAAGCCACATGACAGAATGGCAGAGGAGAAACAAGAGAGCAGAAAGCAAAAGGAAACAGGTATTCCAGAAGAATGTGACATTTGAAGTTGAACTTTAAAGGATGAATAGATTGGGATTAGTTGGGAGTAGGGGAAAAGGGCACTGAGTGATGTCATATAAATGCATCATGGATGTATCATAGACCAGTAACAAACTGGAAACTTACATTTTGATTCCAGTAAGATTTTCATTACAGAATTTTTTTTTTTATCTTTACAGAAAAGTTAGGAAAGAAAAATCCCTCAAATGCCTGGCCAGTAGCCCCCAAATAAAAATGATCTGAAACAGAATAGAAAGCCAGAAGAGGGATACTGAGAAGGAATGGGGGTACATTAACAATAAAATTCTCTTATTTAAATATGATTTGGGACATCTTTGATTACTGCAATGGTATTGTACTTAGCTGTAAAAAAAAAAAAAATCCCAATTCGATCTATACAATCAACAAGCTTCCTTCTACCAGCACAACCTTGATAATAAGCCAGTTCCTTGCATTTGTAGAGATTTTAAAGTTCACAGGAATCTTACCTTGCAGAGAGAAGCTAAATAAATAAAATTACGCAGGACTTAGTGGCAGGGGCAAAAAAGTGAGATTCAATGTTGCATCTACCATACCAGACTGAAAAATCAAAATGTCGCAGGAGGGAAAGATTATGTAGACTGTCATTAAAACCATTTTCTTTCCATAGTCACTGTGTGAAGCGATGCTTTAAATTTTCCCTCCACTATTTATAATGAAAGAACTGCTGGAGCATGTTGGTAGCAATAAATCTTTGAGATCATTAAAAGTACACACTTTCATTAATCAAATAATTTTTAAAAAAATGATCTCTGTGGATGTGGAATTTTCCACCTTCCAAGTTTCTACCATGATCAAATAAGAATGGAAAAACACAGATTAAGAAATTCTTCGTAGAGGCAAAGAATGCATTCTCATTCAGAATTTGTAAAGTTGGGCTTCTCTCATTTGAAGTTAATTTTTGTTAATAATAATTCAACAAAGATTTATTGAGGACTCAATAGGTGTAAGGACTATATCAAATGCTAAGGATAAAGCAGTGAAAACAAACCTAAAACACACCTATACCTCGTTTTTGCGACAAAAACAGTCTCATGAATAATGTCTCAAAAACAGAATGTTTTCAAAACTGTTTCAAGCATAAGACTTTGCTGTCTTTCAATGTTGCAGTAATTATTTTAAACAAAATTAGAGAAAGGGGTTTTCTTTGCCTTCAAGACAGTGACTTAAGTTTTTAACAATCTGATGGATATAAATGGTATAGCCTTGGGTTTATAACTTGCATATACCTACTAAGAAGTGGAGATTTTCATATATTTATTAAGCATTTGTATTTTTTCTGTGAAATGTCTGTCCATATGTTTATTAAGCTGTTAATCTTTCTCTTTTGGAGACTTAGGAATCCTTTGTATTTATTGATAGTAATCCTTAGTTATCACTTATATTCTTGCGTATAATAAAAAAGGCTATAAGGCTTTATTTAGTCTGTGTCCCTTAGTAGATCCATTCTCACCAAAATGTTACCTAAGCTGCTCTTACCTTTACATGCTCAAATCAGGCTTTCCCCTACTCCCTAAATTTCTTGTCATGAATGTGTCACCTACCGTGAAAGGACATTCATCCTAGAGATCCTAATAATATTGCTTTTCTTTTTTCTTTTTTTTTTTAAGATTTACTTATTTGAGAGAGAGATGCGAGAGCATGTGAGTGCAAGTGCACAGAAGGAGGGCAGAAGGAAGGGCAGTGAGAGGGAGAGAATCTTAAGCAGACTCCCCACTGAGTGTGAAGTCCAATGTAGGGCTACATCACAGGACCCCGAGTGTATGACTTGAGCTGAAGCCAAGAGTCAACGCTTAACCAACTGAGCCACCTAGACACCCCACCTAATAGTTTTACATATATATCATTACATTAATATATGCCCAGCACTTAGAGGAGTGTCTGATACATTGTGGTTACTTAATAGCTTAGATGAATAAACAAATGAATGGCAATAATCCTCCAGGATCTACATCTCCCAATATAGGGGGAACTTTATTATTCTTTCATACAATAAACATATGCTTGATATTTACTTGTAATAGGTAATTCAGAGACTATAAATGTTAACTTAAAATATATTCAAAGTCTTGTGGAGGAAATAACACATTAGAAATTACTATTAGACTAATTAGAATGATAGTAGGATGGAATCATTTATTAGGTCACCTCCTACATCTTCCTGTAAGGGACCAAAATGCACTTCTCAGAAAAAGACAAAAACAAAAGCAACCTAGAATAAAAGTATAAAGTTTAAATATAACTTAAAAAATCAGGACCAAGTGAATGTGAATTGAATTAGTGCATCAAAATCAGAAACCCAAATATGTAATTCATACATAGGTCATACACCAGTGCTGTTTCAGATTTTACTTTAAAGCTACTGGCAAACAGAAAAGGATATAGCATACATTTTAGGCCTTTTGCATTAAATGGAGAAAACATAATAGCATTTTATTTTATTTTATCTTATTTTTTAAAGATTTCATGTATTTATTTGTCAGAGAGAGAGAGAGCACAGGCAGGCAGAGTGGCAGGCAGAGGCAGAGGGAGAAGCGGGCTCCCTGCTGAGCAAGGAGCCTGCTTGCTGGGATCTGGGATCTGGACCTGAGCTGAAGGCAGCTGCTTAACCAGCTGAGCCACCCAGACATCCCAACATATTAGCATTTTAGACAGTGTTTTCCTAGAACTTAGTTCTGTATAAATTTCTCTAGTGGCACTTTATGTTGGAGCAAGAATGTCCTGGCAAATGGCCTCTGGATGGCCCTTCAGGATGCAGCATAAGAGTTGTGTAGAGTGCTTTCCTGTGTAGGTCCTAGGCATGTACCAAGGGTTTGGGGGAGAATTGGGGAGAACTTAACCCATTCTGTCAACCTCTGTCCAGGAAATAGAGAGGTGAGAGGAATTCTAAGAGGAATGGATTCAAACAGAAGAAAAATAAGGGGTAGATCAAGTGTCAAAACCATCTCTATGGACTGAAGATACAGTATGGCACAAGCTCTTTTCTGATAGTGGGAAAACAGAACAAATGTCAAGTACAGGTGAAAGGAAGAATCAGGGTTGTGTGGAACTTGGAGGTTAAGAAAATGATGTGTAAGTTACTGTAGCAAGTGACCAGGGCAGAGACTTGTTGCATCAGGCTTTCTTTTAAATCTATATTTCATGTACTGGCCTACACATGTCTTACAGACGAAGGCTTTCAGGTGCCTGGGTGGCTCAGTGGGTTGAGCCTCTGCCTTCAGCTCAGGTCATAATCACAGGGTCCTGGGGTAGAGGCCCACATCAGGCTCTCTGCTCAGCAGGGAGCCTGCTCCCCCACCCCTCTCTGCCTCTGCCTGCCTCTCTGCCTACTTGTGATCTCTCTCTCTCTGTGTCAAATAAGTAAATAAGAAAAATCTTAAAAAAAAAAAAAAAGACGAAGGCTTTCAAATATGGAACTTGAAGGTTTATCCCATTCTCTGCTCCTTGGGACTAAGCTGACGAGATAAATAGTGTTGGAGAAAAGAGGACGGGTATTTCTATTCATTGATTCTATTATGCACCTGACATTTTTCATATATTATGACATTTAGGACTCAGAACATTCCTATAAAATATAATCTCCATTTTGCAAAAAAGGAATTATAAATTAATAGTTATTTATCTAAGATTACGAAGAATTCAAATGAGTAAAGTAAGGCTAAAAAGGCAAGCTACTTGTTTGAGGAGCAGCTTGTGGTCTGGTGGAGCCAAAGCTCAAAATCAGTTGTTACAATTAGTTGTTATATTAAGCAAGTACAATACCTAGTTGGATTTTGCATTAATCCATTTTTCCCCCAAGATTTTATTTATTTATTTTTGTGAGAGAGGAAAAGAGTGTCTGTGGTACACAGGCAGTGGGGAGGGACAGGGGGAAGAGCAGCCTCCCCACTGAGCAGTAAGCCAGGGGGAAGAGCAGCCTCCCCACTGAGCAGTAAGCCTATATTGGGCTCCACTCCAAGACCCTGAGATCATGACCTGAGCTGAAGGCAGACGCTTAACCCAGTGAGCCTCCCAGGTGCCCATATCAGTCCATTCTTAATGGTAATCTATAACTGATCTTGTGCCCAGCGTCCTATAACTAAACTTATACTTTGGGCCAGAATCTGTTTTCTAATAATGAAAACATTATTTTAGGACCTCCCCATCCTAGGCCTAAGTCTTTATGTTCTTCTTGTTAACCCTGTACCCTACTCAGAGTATTATGATCCTGAGAGGTTGCCCACTAAGTGAATTAAAGCCTCACTTCTTGGCTTTCTGATTTTTTTGCACTAAAAAATTGCTAGGCAGCCAAGGTTTTCAAATATAGCATCCTTTAGAAGTCCCTCTCATTATTCACTCCTCATGCATTAGGACCTGGTGTTTAAAGCTGTGTTGCTCTTTTCCTGAAAATCTACATTCTGATACCATACACTTTGGGCACCATATACCTTGCTTAAAAATTGGACTTTGTATTAATGCTTATAGAATAAGCACAGTGTTTCCCTGCCACAGGATTAACATATACTGCAATAAAACTCACTCTAAGCTTCATATGCAATGAAAACAACTATTTTTAAAATTAATTTTCTTACTATCACCAAAGAAGCCTTAAGGAAGATATATTTTCTTAGACATTGAAAACTCTAAGAAGTTAGAAACCAGATTAGTGCATTTGATACATATTATGAGACTAAATATTTTATAGTCAGTCATAATTTCTTTTAATATAAAATTAAGCCATTACAAGAAAAAATATCCATATTCAGCTTTACTATTCAGTATTATGAGGTTATATCCTTCAACAATGATCCTTCATTGTTGAAGGATATAACCTTCATTATATCCTTCAACAATGATAAGTATAAGAAGAAAATTTTCTTAATATATTAATTATAATATTATCTTAATATAATATTAATATAATAATACTTCATTATATCCTTCAACAATGATTAGTATAAGAAGAAAATTTTCTTAATATAATATTAATTATAATATTATCTTAATATAATATTAATATAATAATACTTCATTATATCCTTCAACAATGATTAGTATAAGAAGAAAATTTTCTCTTTTTCCTCTTATCAGCCTCTTCCTCTCTGTTTCATCATTTTTGATTAACTGTACTTTTACATATAATTTTATCTTGAGAGTAATGTCCCATTAGAACAATCATACTTGAAGGAAAATCCCAGCTGGTTTACTGCATTATGCTCTCTAAAGAGAACCCGCAGTAGATCACAGGAAATTGATGCCTATCAGCTGAGTCAGATAAATATTAAATCATCTTGCCAAGTTTCTCAAAAGGTTTCAATCATTCTAATTTTTTCATAAATCTGTTAGATTCTTAGGGATGGTGGTAATTGATCTGAAAACAGCTTTTGTTACAGAGGGCTTAAAAGTTTGAATCTCTGTTGCTTATACACATCAATTAAAAAAAATACAGTACTAGTTTAACACAGAGACAAGAATATACACTTTAAGTAGTAAATACAGCTTAAGGTTACCAGATGATTTCACTCCTGAAATCTTCAAGAAGCCTCTGAAAAATCTAAACCACCTGATGGCCAACCTCTAGCACATCACAAAAGGTGGCGACTTTAGCCAAGGGCTTGCTTCTCTCTTTCCTTATAAACTTAGTACTAAATTATTGCCATTGATAATGTAAAATGTGTAGTTACCCACCCTCTGCCCAGTTAACTTCCTTCCTCATTTTTTATCTAGAAAGGAAGTGCTTCTGTTTATCTCAGGGGGAGAACTAACATTCCCAGAAAACAAGCATCCCTATCGTTTACTAGTTTCATACACAGCAGGAATTCTGCTAACTTTTCCAGTTTAAGAAAGACCCTTGGACACCCATAAGTTTGTATTTAGCTTTCTGAAAATAAATGCTAGATGATGACTTGTAAAAATGTATTTAAATGTTCATTTAACCAGCCTTTTTCTAAAGTCCTAGGAAATGTTTTCTGATGAGGAAACTAAAAAAATGCAAAACTGCCAGCAACTAATTAAAACACACACATATACATGTGCACTCTCTCACTCTCTCTCTCTCTCAACAGACACACACACACTTTTTATATTAGAATAATGCCCAAATAAGTGAAAATGTAAATAAGGAGCCATATTGCTTTGCATGTATAGTTTATTTTAATGGTAATTCTTTAATCTTTAATTCCCAAGCTAATGGAAGGGAGCCATGTATGTGTTTTACAAGATTTACAAATCCATATAATATACCTTATGTTTATGTGTCATTTCGAATTACATTCTCTCATGATCACAATAAACTTGATGAGAAATTTTGTAATCTTATATATTATCTATGTTTAAACTGTGAAAGCTAAGACTCAGACCAATTAATAGATTTGCCTACAGCCACAAAGCTAGAGTGTCAGGAGTGAGACTCATTCCTGGTCTTCTGCCCAGAGTCTGGCACTACTTACTTCCTAAAGGCTGCCTCATGTTCCCAGCAAACAGCAGTTTCTCCGACATCATCCTAGAGCCTACAGGTGGCATAGAATTTGAGCAAGTTACCAAGAATATGTTTTTTTGTTGGTTTGTTTGTGTTTAAAGATTTTATTTATTTGAGAGACAGGGAGAGAGAGAGAGGGAGAGAAGCATGAGCAGGGGAGAGGCAGAGGGAGAAGCAGACCCTTCCATGGGCAGGAACCAGATGTGGGGCTCGATCCCAGCACCCTGAGCTGAAGGCAAATGATTAACCAACTAAGCCAACCAGGTGCCTCAAGAATATGTTCTTAAATGAGTGAGAGAGGAGGGGCGCCTGGGTGGCTCAGTCAATTAAGTTTCCGTTTTCGGCTCAGGTCCCAGGATCCTGGAATTGAGCCCCACATCGGGCTCCTTGCTCAGCAGAAAGTATGCTTCTCCCTCTCCCACTTCCCCTGCTTGTGTTTTTTCTCTTGCTGTGTCTCTCTCTGTCAAATAAATAAATAAAGTAATAAAGTCGTTTTAAAAAATGAGTGAGAGCAGAGATGCTACAGAGCATAGTAAAGAAAATCAGTTTTGGACTTTGTCAACACTTGATACACATCCTATCTCCTAGACTTGCTAGCTCTGGGACCTTGGACAAATTCCTCAACTTTTCTGTATCACAGAAATTTCATGGAATTATTATATGTAGTAAAGGTAAAGTACCAGGCTCATCACTTACTAAGTGGCAGTTATACAAAGAGCTACCCCAGCAGAGGTGGAAAAGTCCAGCTCATCATCAGAATGCACTATAGAGCTTTGGAAGCCCTGGGCCCTAACCCAAATCTGAATCTCCATAGACAGAGCCTGGGATTCTGTCTTTTTACAAGACTGCTTAGGTCACTGTGATGAACAGCCAGATTTGGAAATCCTTGATTAATTCATAGAATATAAACATGTCTTTTTTTCCTTGTTTGCCGTTGAAATGATGATAGAATATAGAGAATTAAATGGCTCCTATAAGACAGAAACCAGACCAAACACTTGGCAGCAATTTATCATAGGAACACAATGAGATAGAAATTACTTTTCCCAAATTAAAGAAAACTGACACTTGGTGAATTCATAAATAAGGAGCCAAAACTAGGACTTAAGTCTGTTTACATATTTTCATTCCACATATCATGTTTCTACATATCCATGTTAGCTGTACTTATAACATATGTTGTCACTGAAACTGCTCTCAAAAGTTAATGTGATTATAACAATGACGTACTTCTGAACCATAAAATTGTTGATTCTGATTAATGCCATATGAGGTGAATAGAGTGGAAATATACAGCATTGTGTAAATCGTTAGATTTTCTTTTTAAGGACCATGGTTGTTTACTTATTTCTCAAGACTGGGCTTCTGAATATAGATAGATCATTGCCTGAAGTGAATCATCTCTTCTAATGATATTTAGCATGGATGTAATTTTCAAGTAGAAGCTTCAACAACTTAGCCCTTTTCAACAAAACTGTATCTCATAGGCAGAGACAGCTAACATACACAATCACAAAATGTGTAGTAAGTTACATAATCTATGTTGCGGAATAGCCACCATTTTTGTAGAAAGTATAACTGTTACAGTAAGATACTTCTGATGTCAAATTTGAAGACAATAGTTTAATGTCTACATGCATAGAACTCACTTATCTAGAATAGCATAGTCATTTATCATTCATTCAATTATTCATGTCATCATTAGATGGAGTATACATATTATATTAAGAATATAGTGATGAATAAAATCATCAAGGTCCTCCCTATGAAGCTTACAGTCTAGGTGAAGAGATGGTTCTTACTCAAATAACCATACAAATAAGTGTTAAAATGCAACTTTGTAGTACCATAAAGAAAAGGTATACAGTACCATGAAGGGTATGATGGTTAATTTTATGTGTCAACTTGACTGGGGCACAGGATGCTCAGATATCCAATTAAACACAGTTTCTGGGTATGATATGAAGGTGTTCTGGAAGAGACACATTTGAGCTGGTGCATGGAGCGAAGCAGATGGCCCTCCGCAGCGTGGGGGCGTTTAATCCACAAGGAACTGTGTGTCCTACTGGTTCTGTTTTCTTGGAGAATGCCATCTACTGTGAGGGGTTATAATTGGAAGATTTTATGATAAAGTGATACTAACTGAGGTCTATAGGATGATTAAAATTCATCATGTAAAGAAGGGTAAGAACAATACGCCAGGCAAAAAGAAGAGTCTGTGTAAATGCTCATTTCTAACTAAGAACTAGAAGGGGAGAGTGAGGAAGCAGAGGTGGGAAGTAGTTGAGACCAAGTTATACTAACCTTGTAAGCTACGTGGAGAGTTCTTTCTTTATCCTAAGAGCATCTATGAACATTGAAGCGTTTTAAGGCGATGAACTGTTAAATTTGTATTTGAAAAAAATCACTCTGGAGGCACCTGAGTGGCTCAGTGGGTTAAGCTTCTGCTTTCTGCTCCTGTCATGATCTCAGGGTCCTGGGTTTGAGCCCCACATCGGGCTCTCTGCTCAGCGGGGAGCCTGCTTCTCCCTGCCCCCAACTGCCTGCCTCTGCCTACTTGTGGTCTCTGTCAAATAAATAAATAAAATATTAAGAAAATAAAAAAGGAAAAAGAAAAAATCACTCTGGCTGCAGAGGGGAACATAAAAGAGACAAAAGGAAGGTGTAAGTGAGAAGAATTTATGCCTTGAGCCCGAATAGTGGTGGTGGATTTGGAACAAAAGTTATACAAACACAAAAGGTATTTTAGGAAGTCAAATCATAAAAGAAGGTTTTTCTAGCTAGATGCATCATACTATAATTCACTCAAAAGGGGAACAAAAACAGGCAGATTTGATAATAGGGAGGGGGAGAGGAGGCTTAAAGTTTGGGTCCTATTTGGGATACACCAAGTTGGAGGTGGCATCATAACATTCAAGGGAAATAAGGAGGCCTTCAGATATTCAAGTTCAGAGCTCAGAGAAGTCTGATTCAAAGATGTAAATATTTGAGCCATTTGTAAATAATTGAGCGTAGGGAGCAAACAAAGAAGGGGATAGGGAGGGTGTAGGATCAAGTTTGGAGGAAGTACAAATTAGGGCAAAGGGGGATGAATTTAAAAAGATGAATGAGGAGGAACAAAGAAGGAGGAGAAAACCCAGGAGAGTTGTTTAAAAGGGCAATTTGAAAGAGTAAAATATTGGGGTTCCTGGGTGGCTCAGTCAGCTAAATGTCCAACTCTTGATTTTGGCTCAGGTCATGATCTCGGGGGCCTGAGATCAAGTCCTTGTCAGACTCTGTGCTCAAGGGGGAGCCTGCTTGAGATTCTCTCTCTCCCTCTCTCTCTCTTTCCATCTCCCTCTGCCCCCCCTACAGTACTCACTCACTCTCTCTCAAATAAATAAGTAAATCTTTAAAAGAATAATAAAAGAGAAGACGTCAACAGCAACTTATATTGCTGAGAGATTGAGTATCATGAGGTCTCAAAAATGTGCAAACCTGATACACAATTTTACACCATCTTGCATAATGTATGCCTCTTTTATTACTTTAATATGTATATCCATGTATTTAATTTCCAAAATGTCTTATGGCTAACGAGGTATGTGAAACTTTTGTAAACAAAGGAATTTTGGGATCCTGAAGCCAGGCTTCCAGATTATATTTCTCATATTAGATAATGAATTCTCTCACAAGCTAATAATAACACATGCACAGAATCCTAGATTCCCTGAACTATAAAATGTCATGTGGGATCAAGAGCATTTTGGAAAGAGATTTAAAAATTTTTCAGTGATAAGGACATTTGTTAGCTAAAAGTTAAGTGAGCAATATAAAATTCAGGTAGATCATAAAAACAAAACCTATCTACTTGGAATATGTAAAACATAATTTTACAAGAGCAATTAAGGAGAACTAAAAGTAAGAGAACAGGAGTGACATAGCAGGCAAATGCAAAGAAAAAAGAAAGAATTGGTCAAGGTATTAATACCAACCAAAATTGAATACAAGACAGCATAAAATGAAAAATAAGAAGAAAACGTCATTATAACAAAGGCTAAGTAAAAATGAAGATTCATTTGTTTTGAAATTTTATACACAAAATAAAATAGTGTTGAAAGTTAGAGAGCAAAATTAAAATAAATTTAATGCAAGGATGAATACATAAGAAACATTGTTAAGAAACTTTTACTTGCTTACTGTATTAGTTTCCAGGCCTGCTGTAACATAGTACCACAAACTGAGTGACTTAAACAAGAGAAATGTATCATCTAACAATTCTAGAGACTAAAAGTCTAAAATCCGGGTGTCAGCAGCTTGTTCCTTTTTCAGGCTATAAGGGTGAATCTCCTCCATCCCTCTCTCCTAGCTTCTGGTGGTTTGCCAGAAATATTTTGGTGTTCCTTAGCATATAGCAATATAGCCTCAGTGTTCAAATGGCGTTTTCCCTGTATCTCAGTCTCTGTGTCTAAATTTCCCACTTTGGTAAGGAGACCATCAATCTGGATTTAGAGTCTTTTCTTAATTTGATCTTCTGCAAAGCCTTATTTCCAAATAAGGTCAAATACGCAGGTACTAGAGCTCAGAACGTCAGTATCTTTTATAGGGGATATAATTCAAACAATAACACTTAACCAATCTATAATAGGCTAAAGATATACAGATGCTATCTAATGTAACTAAATAACAAGAATATGTATAAGATGTTACTTTCTCAAGTAGTAATGGCGTATTTATAAAAAAATTGACAAACCTGGGCGCCTGGGTGGCTCAGTTGGTTGGGCAACTGTCTTCAGCTCAGGTCATGATCCCAGAGTGCTGGGATCAAGTCTCACATCAGGTTCTCAGCTCCACAGGGAGTCTGCTTCTCCCTCTGACGTTCCCTCTCATGCTCTCTCTCACAAAAATAAATAAAATCTTTTAAAAAAATTGACAAACCTGGGGGTGCCTGGGTGGCTCAGATGGTTGAGTATCTGCCTTCAGCTTAGGTTATGATCTCCAGATTTTGCAATGGAGCCCTACGTTGTGTGTGTGGGGGGGGTGGTCCCCTGCTCAGCAGGGAGTCTGTTTCTTCATCTCTCTCTGCCTTTCCCCTTGCTTGTGCTCTCTCTCTCTCTCTCTCTCAAATGAATGAATAAAATCTTTAAAAAAATTATTTAATTGACAAAAGCCAAGAGAAATGACAACAATGCCCATAACTAGATTATAGAAGAATGTTTTATAGCTGACTTAACAATAATCTCCCTTAATGGGAAATACCCAGATGTGCATCAATAGGAGAATGGATAAAGAAATTTGGTATATTCCTATAATGGAAACTTCATAGCAATAAAAAAGAAATTATTAATACATGCAGCAACATGAGTGAATCTCCAAGACATGCTTAGGGTAAAAGAGTCATATACAGAAGAACACATTGTCTAATTTCACTTAGACAACAGGCCAACTAAACTATGGTAGAAAAGTATTAGAATAATGGATGCTTCTAAGGGTGGGAGGTGCAAATTAACTGGGAAAGCGCATGAGGCTTTTTAAGTGGATGGTAACATTCTGTATCTTAATATGGTCTGAATTACACCAGTCTATCAATTTGTCAAAATTTAGGCACTGTACATTAATGCTTTTGAAATTTGTTATTGGTAAATTTTACCCTAAGAGAAAAAAAAAAATCTCTGATGAGTGCTGAACTCTAGTTAATGAAATGCATGCTGAAGTATTAGAGATGGATTGATTTTTACAATATTTTGATATGCATGCATTGAAAAATAAAATGGATGGATGTATAGATAGATTTATAGATTAAAAGATATGTGAAAAAGTGAGTATATTAAAATGGTAGAATTTAGATAATGGGTCCTATGTAAAATTCAATTAACTTCACTGCATATTTGAAAATTATCATAATAAAATGTTAAAAAATAAATGAAAATCAATAAATGATAAATTTCATTACTACTTATCATACATTCTCTAATCCCAATGTAATAAAATTAAAAGTAATACCAACAGAACTCAAAAATTCCAAACCACTAACAAATATATTTAAATAAGAAAAAATTCTCAGAGGGGTGCCTGGGTGGCTCAGTGGGTTAAAGCCTCTGCCTTGGCTCAGGTCATGATCCCAGGGTCCTGGGATCGAGCCCCGCATCAAGCTCTCTGCTCAGCAGGGAGCCTGCTTCCCTTCCTCTCTCTCTCTCTCTGCCTGCTTCTTCTCTGCCTACTTGTGATCTCTGTCTGTCAAATAAACAAAAAATCTTTAAAAAAAAAAAAGAAAAAAAGAAAAAATTCTCAGAATCAAAATTGCAGAACATCTAGAAGGTAACAACAGTGTAAATATTACATATAAAAACTCTTGGCAAACAAGAAGAAGAACAGATTCAAATAAATTAATATAAACAATCCAATAAGTTTAAAAAAGACTATTAATAGCAGAAACATGAGGAAAGCAGAAGGAAGAAATCAACATGATAAAGTCAGGAAATAATAACCAGATAAAAGCAAGGGAAAAACAAATTAAACAGTAAGTCCATGATCTACTTTTATAAACAAAAACTAATTAACCAATTAACCATTAGCTAGCATAGCTAATCAAAGGAAAAACCCCCCAAACAACAATAAAAAATCTAAATGAGAGAAATTTTTATTTATTAGATACTTATTTACTAGAAATTGCAGTAATAAAAATTAAATACTTCAGTCTATTCAAAACATTTGAATATCTGAATTTTAAAAATCTGTTGGGTTCAGAAAATATAAATCATATCTGAAATTTTAAAAAATAGGAAATTCAGATTGTAATAGAAAAAAATGAGCAAGAGGTCAATACCCGCTTCCTGAAATGGTATCAGATAAACACAATTTCACAAATCATTCACAAAATTTAACCAAATTAACAGTTACTCAAATAAATAACTTCAGTAATATTTTACTTATTCCAGAGAGAAAATAGGCTTTCTACTTTTCATGGACCAGTGCCTCTGGTTTTGCCAGTCAACTTCGTAACCTCCTGCATTGACTGAGGCATTGTCTATTCACCAAGCCAATTACTTCTGCTACAGAAACCAGAAATGCCAGTCACCCATCTTCCCAGCCTCCCTTGCAGCTAGAACTGGTATAAAACCTAGATTCTGGGGCGCTTGTGTGGCTCAGTTTTTTAAGCATCTGCCTTCAGCCCAGGATTCAAGGGTCCTGGGATCCAGCCTCACACTGGGCTTCCTGCTCAATGGGGAGTCTGCTTCTCCCTCTGCCCCTGGCCCCCATTCATGCTCTCTCTCAATCTCTCAAATAAATAAATAAAAATCTTTAAAATAAAAAAAAAGTCCAGACTGACACACAATAAAACATTGGTAACAAAGCTGATAGAAATATCTTAATATCTTTTAAAACTATAGATTTATCTCACATAAAGTATCAATGTTAATGTAAAATCATTTAATATAACCTAGCAGCTTATAAAAAGAATAATTCATCATGACTCAGAGGGGTTTTCCCAAAGATTTCTCAGTTAGGAAATCAGCTATAAATTGTTACAGTTAAAATGTCAAAGGAAATAAACCATTTAATCATCACTATAGATGCCAAAATGACATGTGATAAAATTAAGCATCCATTACTGATTCAAAATAAAATCTTCATAATCTTCATAAAACTTGAAGGATATGTTTTTTTAACTTTTGCTTCATACGTAACAGGAACACTATATTCATATTCTCACTAACATCAGAAACAAGGTAAACATGCCCACTACCTTAATTATTACCATAATTTCTGAAGAACTGGACAAAGTAATTAGAAAAAAGAAGAGGGGCCCTTGGGCAGCTCAGTTGGTTAAACATAAGATTCTTGATTTCACTCAGGTCATGATCTCTGGGTCCTGGGATAGAGCCCCATGTTAAACTCCAAGCTCACTGATGAGTCTACTTCAGGATTCTCTTTCTCCCTCTGCCCCCTTACCCGGCTCTCTCTCACTCTCCCTAAAATAAATAAATAAATCTTAAAAAAAGGAAAAAAGGATCACAAAAATTGAAGAACAAGTGATAAAATATCATTTATTTCAGGTGGTAAGTTTGTATGTCTGTAAACTCAAGGCTATCAACTGATAACCAATCATAAATAAAAATAATTAAGTTGATGGGGTGCCTGGGTGGCTAAGCGGGTTAAAGTCGCTGCCTTTGGCTCGGGTCAGGATCCCAGGGTCGTGGGATCGAGCCCCGCATCAGGCTCTCTGCTCTGCGGACAGCCTGCTTCCTCCTCTCTCTCTCTGCCTCTCTGCCTACTTGTGATCTCTATCAAATAAATAAATAAAATCTTTAAAAAAAATAATTAAGTTGACTACAAATGGATTAATTTTCAAATATCATCAACCGCTTTCCTACAATGACTTTCTTTATAACCTATTAGGAAAATATGGTAAAAGAAAAGATTTGATTTACAATAGCAATGACAAAAATATCTAGGAATAAACTTTAAAGTGTAGAATTAAGGGCGCCTGAGGGGCTCAGTTGGTTAAGCAGCTGCCTTCGGCTCAGGTCATAATCCCAGGGTTTTGGGATCCAGTTTCGCATCAGGCTCCCTGCTCTGCAAGGAGCCTGATTCTCCCTCTCTCTCTGTCTGCTGCTCCTCCTACTTTTGCTCTTTCTGTCAAATAAATAAATGAAATCTTAGAAGTGTAGAATTATATAATGAAAATTATAGTCAATGAGACATAAAGTAGAATAAATAAAACCTTATAAATAAATAAACAAATAAGACAACTAAATTTCAATTTCCTTAAAATTAAATTTTTTTCCAAAAAAACCTCTTTCAACCAATTGGTCGATATCTATCAATATTTTTAATGTACTACATCCTCTGGCTTTCCAATTTTATATCTAGGAATTTTTCCTACAGTTAGGTTCACATAAATGAAGAAAGTACTTGTGATAGAATATTACTTGAAGTTTGTTTATAATATTAAGATTAGAAATGATATAAAGTTTATAAGTATGTAACTGACTAAAAACTGATCACAGATGGACATGGTGAAGTACCATGCAGCTACTCTAAAGGAAGTGAGAGGACGTACTAAAGAACTATTTCCAAGGCATATTTTGTGGTAATAAAAGTATGATGCAAGACAGTAGGGATAGTGTTCTCACATTTGATAGAAATTTAAAAAGTATACATGGGTAAAAATAAAAATCAGGTAAGAATATAATAGAATGAAGTGATGGTCTCCTGCTAAATTTCCATGTTTTATCAAAAATATTTGTCATGCTTTTAATCTTATCTATTAAGTGTTTCTGACTTTTCCCCTCCCAAATGCTCTCAGAGTAGTTATATCATATTTATCTAGAGTCTGTATTTGTAGTAATCATTGCTGATTTTAGGCACTCTTTAAATTTAGCACTTTTCTAATTTCACCTTTACAGTAAATAAATAAATGTCTCAGCATTTCCTATTATATATAAGCTGTATAGTTTTTCTTAACCTACATGCATTTTTATTTATTTTTTAAATGCATTCTTTTATTTTCTAATTTGATTATTTACTTCTAGTGGAGGGATCCTAGGAATTTTTTAAGCTGAAATAAACATTAGAAAGTGTTTACAATGTGAGGACTCTGTCCCATAGAGATTAAAAGCATTCTCAAAGATTCAGCGCTACTTCGTACCAGAGGCTGCTAGAATGCCACATCTCCGACAGCAAAAAGTCAAGGGTTCTCTCCAGTGTGAAACAGTCTTTCGGTTAGATTCCATCTGGCATGAGTTTCCTGACCAGCTAAAAATAAACTGATTTGGTGAGAAGACAAATATTAATCACCTAGTATAAATTAATTTTCAGAGATAACATGGCCAAAGTAACCACCCATTGTGTAGTTTATACCTGGGTTAACTTTGGTGATTTTTCCAGTGAGAATAATAATATAATATAATATAATATAATATAATATAATATAATATAATATGACATAATATGACATAATATAATATAAAACTATTATGTCATGATATAAACATTCTGAGAATAATTAAGAGAAGTGTTCTAGTAGGACTCTTATTAAATAAATCCTTATGTAAATGCTCTACTTTTTTCCTTCAAAGAGTTTATATTTCTGTTTAAAGAGAATATTTAAAAAATAGATCTCTAAATCTTCCTCTAACAATTTAACAGGGCCCAAAGCTTATTCTGTAATTAACAATAAGAACCTCATGCCTTTGTCTCTTAGCACATGATAAAGAGCACAGACTTGGGGTCCCAGGGTTCTGGTTCAAATCCCAGTTCTGCCACTTAATGTATTTGTGACTTTAGACGAATAAGGTGGTTGCTCTATGCCTCCGTGTCCTTATCTGTAAAATGTGTATGATAATATTACTTATCTCTCTGAGTTGTTCTAGAAATTAAATGAGTTAATATGAAGAAGCTTATAAAAGGACCCATTAGACAGTAAGCCTAAGTAAAGGTTAGCTATTATTAGGCAGAGACTTGGCCATGCTCTTGACATTATGCAATAACCAGAGATGTCTCGAATGGTCCAGATCTTCCTTCTTTAATAAAGATTTATTGAGTACCTACTTGTTTCCATGTACTTACCACCCTTGGGACAAATGTATCTCTCTGTGAGGATAACCAGTTTTGCAGTCTTCTTCATCTCCAACAGATGTGCATGATGTGCATTCTTTTTTTATAAAATAAAGATTTTTATTTATTTATTTGACAGGCAGAGAGGCAGGCAGAGAGAGAGGAGGAAGCAGGCTCTGCCGAGCAGAGAGCCCGATGTGGGGCTCAATCCCAGGACCTTGAGATCACAACCCCAGCCAAAGGCAGAGGCTAAACCCACGGAGCCACCCAGGCACCCCCAAATGTGCATTCTTTATCTTTACTCAGTACCCTTGGTTACATGGATTGAATTAATTTTTGAAGCCCTTATAGTAAAACTGCTCAGCATCATCTTGATTTCCTTTCTCACTCAAGACTGAATTTGTGAAATAGCAAGCTTGGACTGGATATGTAGTTCCTGAGCAAGGACCAAAGAAAACCCATGACCACTACATTTCTCACTACACAATCTTAAATCCTTTTCAATCCTGTTACCCAAAATAATTTTTAGAACACAGAAATTAAAATATGAAAATAAAAATAAATAATGTCTTATGTGGCCTTGCACTGAAGTTGACTTACTGTGAAGATAACAAAAGTTAAGCTTCAGTTTAAGCTCCCTCACACATAGAGGCTCCTCCCAAGACACAGACAGAAACCCTGAGTTTGTACAGCTTGGTTGTTTTCTACTCAAAAAGTATTGAAGGTTAGTCCCTATGCATGATAACTTGACATGCTCAGAAACCTCACCATTCATTACAAAAGAAATTTGGTATATATTCCTATATTTTATAACAATTCTAGAAAATTTACATGACATTACCAGTAATGAGAATCATATACACTGGGTATTTAATACAGCAAGAGGAGATTTCCTATAGGAAAGCCTGATGTAATCTCCAAATCAATATTACATGGTATGAATTTCCTGGAATCTCTTCCATGTGAGACTCTAACTGGAAGCATTAGAAGACACTTCTTAGAGCGGGTGCACCTGCCACATAGTCCCATGAATGCAGAGAGATGCTGAACACTAAGGGCATTGGAATACACATATAGGGTGCCTCACCCATGGCTTGCATGCACAAAGAGTAAGATAGATTTTATCTGTGATGAACATTAATAACACCTGAATACAATCCACATAAATGCAAAATCACCTAAGATATAGACTGTTGACTCTGTGCTAGGCACTGTTCTAGGTATTTCATGTGTATTATTGTATTTTCATCCCCACTTACAGAGGAGAGAACTAAAGGACAGAGAAGTCATATATTTTTCAAAGGCCAGACAACAAGAAATTAGCAGCACCCAAAGTCAGAGCCCACACTCCTAACGTATAGGGTCCTGCTGCTAGGTACCTAATTTTATAGAGCTGGAAAAAGAAATATGTAAAAACACACACACTAGGTATGTGGCCTTGGTCCTTTCTGAGGCCCAGTACTATCACCAATAGAATGCACTTTAAAATATGCATCTGTTGGAATTATTGTATGAAGATGAAATTATGCTCTATACAATATATATATGGTATATATATTCAATAAATGGTATGATAGGGGCATCCGTTTGGCTCACTCAGTAGAGCACATGACTCTTGATCTTGGGGTCATTAGTCCAAGCCCCACATTGTGCATAGAGCCTAGTTAAAAACAAACAAACAAACAAACAAATGAATAGTATAATGAAATTAATAATTACACAAGTGTTCATTAAAGCACTATGATCCTGACTAACTTCTTTCAATTGCTGGAACACAATAAACATTTGATACTGTGTACTTTCCTCTATCAACAATTACTGGCCTAGAGAAGAGTGACAATTCCATGGCAATAATGTTTTAAGTGTCTTCTATGAAACAATATGAAAGAAGGAATGATGTTTTGTGACTTAAGTTGATAGCTTTCTTTGTCTCTTTACTACATAGCTTCTTACTATAAAGTTCAAAAACTTTGTATTAAAATGGTCACCTAGGGGCACCTGGGTGGCTCAGTGGGTTAAAGCCTCTGTCTTCAGCTCAGGTCATGATCCCAGGGTGCTGGGATAGAGCCCCACATCGGGCTCTCTGCTCAGCATGGAGACTGCTTCCCTTCCTCTCTCTCTGCCTGCCTCTCTGCCTACTTGTGATCTCTGTCAAATAAAAATAAATAAATAAATAAAATGGTCACCTATAGTATGTTTTAATTGCTCATTTATTCATAACACAGATCACCAGAGAACAAAGGTGTGTTATCATTTGCATAAACACACCCTCTCTGACCAACCTGTAATTTTCAATCACTGAAACTTATTCAAGGTCTTTATATACCTTATTTCAATTTGTAAATATATGCATTTCTTCCTTAGTAGTTTACCTTCTGCCTTCCCCTTCATAATATAAGCAGGGCCCTTACTTTTGGTAATAAGTGATAATCAAATAGATGACTAAGTGAACATGTTTCCAAGAATAAATACATAAGAATAAAAGCCATACACAATCTCTTATTTGCCAAACATCTATTGAGTAATTACAAAGAGCCAAAGATTTACAACCACCCACTTCCCACCGGCATGTTTATTCTTAAAAGCCATCTTTTACTGTCTGATTGATTTGCTTGTTTTAAAACCAAGCTCTGAATTTTGACTCAGATAAAAGCTTTGTATCTCCTATGCACAGAATACATCTCATAAATATTTCATGAAAATATATACAGAAATAAAAAAGAATAGGTATTGCCTATTATGAAGAAATATAAAATAGATACAAGATTTAACTTAGTGTGTTAGGATTACTAGAAGTTAAATTTTGAAAATGGCTAATAAATGGCCTAATATGAAATGCAATGTAATGTAATGCAATGTAAATATGAAATGCATCCATTTCATCACTTTACCATTTTCATTCTCCTAAATTATTTTTTACATAACAAAAATTGGTAAGGAAGTTGGGGGTGGACATGTACTTTAAATAGATTTTTTTCCATTTGCTTCTAAAATAGATTACATGCATCACTTGTAAGTGAAAACAGCTGATTTACAGAGCAAGTTTTTGCTTAAATGCCAAATGAAGAATGCAACTCTTCAAATAATACCAAAGGGAATCAAGTTAAACCACAAAAGGGAGATATGTTCTAGACTGTTGAATGTCATATCAGCCTATGGTCATCTCTATAGAAGATAAAATTTTTTATAACAGCCAACAGCCCAAGGATTGATCTGAGAATAGTTCAAAGTATAAAATTAAAAAGATGAAAATGGAACAGTGGAAATGCAAAGGCATGTAAAGTCTCAATGGCAGGGAACAATAACAACCAGATTGCATTTGGAGTAAAGGATATCAGGAAGCCTAAATGTACTGGATTTAGATACCTTCTGATAATTCAAAGAAGTCCACATATTTTACTTATCTTCATTACCAACTTATGAGTAGAGGAAGAACTAAGGACTAAAACAAAAATTTGTCCATGGTTGTAAGGCCAGTCTCTAAAGTTAAATACTTCTTTCATTAAACTGTATTGAAAATAATGATGGTGTCATTGCTATAAAGATTTAAATATTTTAGATCACATCAAATTAGGCTATGAAAATAAGGAATACATAATAAGAAGGTGGAAGGAAGAAATGTAAATGTAAATATACTGAAAAGGATTGTCTTGTATTAAAGATTAGAAGATAGTATTATGAAAAAGTATATGCCAACAAATTGGACAATCTAGAAGAAATGGATAAATTCCTAGAAGCAGTTAACCTCTCAAAACTGAATAAGGAAGAAATAGAAAATTCGAACAAACCAGTTACCAGCAATGAAATTCAATCAGTAATCAAAAAAACTTCGAACAAAGTCCAGAATCAGATGGCTTCACAAGTGAATTCTACCAAACATTTAAAGAAGAGTTAAAACCTGTTCTTAAACTATTCCAAAAAATAGAAGAGGAAGGAAATCTTACAGTTTTATTCGATGAGGCTATCATCACCCTGATACTCAAAAGTATCAAAAGACACTACAAAAAAGAGAACTACTGGCCAATACCTCTGATGAACATAGATACAAAAATCCTCAACAAAATATTAGCAAACCGAACCCAACAATACATAAAAAGAAAATTTTTTCACCAGAATCAGGTGGGATTTACTTCTGGGATGCAAGGGTGGTTCATTATTTGCAAATCAATGAGAGAAAGAATAAAAACCATATGGTTATTTTAATAGATACAGAAAAAACAAAGTACAACATCTATTTATGATAAAAGCTGTAGACAAAGTAGGTTTAGAGGAAACATACCTTAAAACAATAAAGGTCATTTATGAAAAACCCACCCCTAACATCATTCTGAATAGTGAAAAACTGAGACTATTGGGACTTCATTAAAATATTCTGCACAGCAAAGGAAAAAAAAATCAATGAAACAAAATGGTAACCTATAGAATGGGAGAAGATACTTGCAAATGACATACTGATAAATGGTTAGTATCCAAAGTATGTGAAGAACTTAAAATTAAGTCAACACCCCAAAACCAAACAATCCAACTTAAAAATGGGCAGGAGACATGAATAAACATTTTTCCAAAGAAGACATATGGATGTATCCCTATGTATATTGCAGCACTATTTGCAATAGCCAAGATATGGAAGCAAATGTCCATCAATAGATGAATGGATAAAGAAGGTGTTGTATGTATACATTACTCAGCCATAAAGGAAGAATAAAATCTCTTGCCATATACAACAACAAGAATGGATCTAGAGGGTATAATGCTAAGTGAAATGAGTCAGTCTGAGAAAGATAAATACCATATGATTTCACCCATGAGTGGAATTTAAGACACAAAATAGAGGCTCCTGGGTGGCTCAGTCAGTTAAGCATTTGCTTTCAGCTCAGGTCATGCTCCCAGGTTCCTGGGATCAAGCCCTGTGTCAGACTCTCTGCTCAATGGGCAGCCTGCTTCTCCCTCTCCCTATGCTGCTCCCCCTGCTTGTGTCAAATAAATGAATAAAATCTAAAAAAAAAAAAAAAAAAGGAACAAAACAAATTAAAAATAGGCAAACCAAAAAACACACTTAACACTAGAGAACAAACAAAGGGTTACCAGAGGGGAGGCAGGCGGAGGGGG
>ML105747.1:0-138404 GCA_003697995.1 Taxidea taxus jeffersonii | reverse complement strand
GGGCAGGGATGGGTGAAATAGGTGAAGGGGATTTAGAGTACACTTACTGTGATGATCACTGAGGAATGTATAGAATTGTTTAATAATTGTACTGTATACCTGAAACTAATATAACACTGTATGTTAATTATACTGGAATTTAAAAAGTTCCAGTATATATGCATGTGTATCCAGTGAGTGGAACCATTCAAGTCCATTACCATGAAAAATTATCCTTACAGCCTAATAAAGATGCAATTGCTCTCACCCCCCCAAAAAAGAAAAAGAATTTCCTATGAGGAAGAATAGAATTTCTATGAAGAAAATTAGACATTCTTAGTATCCAACAGAACACAGTCTATGGTTCACATTCTTCTGATGATATTTAATTTTTTAAAATTTTTAAAAGATTTTACTTATTTATTTGATGGAGGTGGGGGGGAGCAGGCTCCCTTCTGAGCAGAGAGCCCGATATAGGGCTCGATCCAGGACCCTGAGATAATGACCTGAGCCAAAGGTAGAGGCTTAACCCACTGAGTCACCCAGGTGCCCCAATATTTAATTTTTAAATAAATTTTTATTAAATACTTATTTATCATAAAAGTAACATGCATTTGTTTAAAAATATTAAAAAAAGATTAGCAAAAGATAAAAATTAAAATTACCTTCAGTAGCACTAAGAGATAGTTACTCCTTAAACAAACATTAAGTGCTCACTGTCTACCATATGTAACGCTATCTCACAGACCTCACGTTCCAAGATCTTACCCTGCCTACCAGGCATACTGGGCTTCTTATTGTTCCTTGAACATTTCTAACAGTGACCATTTTCTCTCCTTTACAAATATGTATGTAAAAATATAAAAAGACTAACAGCTCTTGGAATATAGTGACAACTTATATGAACTCTATCAATAGCATTTATTTTATGACTAAGTTATTAATTTTTCAAACAATTATTTCTTTTTTTTAAGATTTTATTTATCTGACAGACAGAGATCACAAGTAGACAGAGAAGCAGGCAGAGAGAGAGGAGGAAGCAGGCTCCCCGCCGAGCAGAGAGCCCGATGTGGGGCTCGATCCCATGACCCCGGGATCATGACCCAAGCCAAAGGCAGAGGCTTTAACCCACTGAGCCACCCAGGCGCCCCCAAACAATTATTTCTTAATTTTATCTGCATTTCTTTGTTTCTTAATGCAAACCATATTTTCTTATGATTACTAAGCAATTCTTTTTTTTTTTTTTAAGATTTTGTTTATTAGACAAGGAGAGAGAATACAAGCAGGTGGAGCAGCAGGCATAGGCAGAGGGAGACGCAGGCTCCTCATGGAGCAGGGAGCCTGATGTGGGGCTCGATCCCAAGATCCTGGGATCATGACCTGAGCCAAAGGCAGCCACTTAACCCAATGAGCCATCCAGCCACCCCATTACTAAGGAATTCATTATTGAATTAGTTGATCATGGCTTTTCACCGTATACCTACTGGTATGTTTAGATTTTTTTATTTATTTGTTGAGTGTTCTCTATTTAAAAAATATTACAATTATCTGACAAATACAATTTCCTTAGCCTAATTTTCCTTTTGATTTTTTTGCTGCAGGCATTTAAAATATACATTAAATATTTAAAATTATTTTATCTAGTTAACATGTTTTTCATATAACCTTTGGTTGATTTTCACATATTCTTATTTATTTGTTCAAAAAATATTTTGAGCACAGACCATGAATTGGGTACATGTATTATGGGTTAGGGATACAGCAGTGAACTGAAGAGACAAGGATGATACTCATGAAGAGTATATTTGAGAGAGGAAGACAATAAGCAACTAAGTAAATTTAAAAAATTAGATTGTAAAAAGTACAATGAAGAAAAACAAGAATATATAATGGAGAAAGTAACTGGGGGTACAATATTTGAGCTGATAGCTGAGAATAAAACAAAACAAAACAAAACAAAAAACCGAACTCAGCCATAGAGAGGAAAACCGCTCTGGGTAAATAAAAGCAAATGCAAAGGCCTTTGGGCAACAGAAAGTTAGATGTGGTTAAGACACACAAAACCAGTGTGACTGGACCACAGCGAAGGAGAAAGAGTTTACAGGCGACAGTAAAGAGTCTAGATTTTATTTCAAGAGTAATGAGGAGCTGTGAGACTTAACAGATGGGACATGATGGTTATCATCACTTTTAAGACTATATGTTTAAAAACAAGGAATAGTAAAATTGATGTAATAATGTATGTTCGGCCCGACTGCATATGGGTAGCTATCAGAACTCCTTTAGCAAGAAATCCATTGGTAGGGCAAACTCTAGGGGAAATAACCAGAACTCTCTCAATAATGCCATCAGGGACGCAGGATCTTCTTAACCTTCCTAAGTTATGTCATTGATACATATTGACTTGTACAGGATGGCCAAATGCCAGGTGTCACACAGCTAGATGACTCTCCCAGTGTCTGCCATAACCATTGTGTTTTAAAAAGAGCCTTAAAAATGTAGATTCCCTTGATTTGGAAATTCCAACTTTAGGAAATGATTACAAGATGAAATAAAGGTCATCTTTTCTTTATTTTATTTTATTTTTAAAGATTTTATTTATTTATTTGACAGACAGAGATCACAAGTAGGCAGAGAGACAGGCAGAGAGAGAGGGAGAAGCAGGCCCTCCACTGAACAGAGAGCCCGACGCGGGGCTCGATCCCAGGACCCTGGGATCATGAAGGTCATCTCATTTTTAAAGTTGATTTCACAAAAGATAGATTCATTCACCCATTTATTCAACAAAAGATTTATTAATCACTAGTAGCATGGTTCTACGCATTTGGGATAGAACAGTGAAAAAAAGCAGACAAAGACCTATATTCTCAAACTTCACATACTTGGTTGGGGAGAAAGACAGTAAACAAAATATTCAAGTAAAATATGTAGCATGTGAGATGTTGAGTAATCCTAATAAATAGTAACTCTGGGTGGATTGTAAGCCCATTAACTCCAATGGAGCATATGAAAGGAAAACAACTTTTTGTTGTGGATTGGTTTGGTTTTTAGGATGGTCAAACAAAAAAATCCAGTTGGAAAAGTGGGTTTGAGATTTGGATTCAATTATGAGGTACAGCTATACCTTTTGAAGTAAGAAACCAAAGCTCCTGTTGAAGCAATTGGAAAGGAAGCAAACCTCTAAGATGAGAGAATAGATTTTCAACAAAGGGAGAAAGAGGCCTTTTGTTAATGCTATCTCTGGATAGGAAAGGAATGAAAGAAGGAACAAATTCTTCAGATATTTGCAAGGGAATCGTTGTCCCTAGGGTAGAGAGAGATCTTAGTTAAGAAATGAGCATCTGACATTATTCATCCTGCAACATTCAACCTTGAAGATGTTTGCCAGTGATAATGAATAATCAGTAAGCAAATATGCATTGCTCCCAGCAAAACAGTCTTGTGGCTCCTGCGGTGGATGATGTTTTCTTATATCACTAAAAACGAGGTGAAACATCTGTGAGGGAAGTAGAATTAATATGTTAACAAATAAAAAAGAAAAGAACTAAAATCAAAAGCCTTTATTTATAGGCTGAGGTTCCTTTTATTTTTTTTAATTAATGAACTTTAATTTTTAGAGCAGTTTAAGGTCACAGCAAAATTGAGCAGAAAGCACAGAGTTCTCATATATCCCCTGTCTAAACACACACACACACACAGTCAACATCCCCTGCCAGAATAGTACATTTGTTACAGTTAATAAACCTACATTGAGACATCCTTATCATCCGAAGCTCATAGTTTACATTAGGGTTCATTTTGGTGTCGAAGGTTCTATGGATTTTGACAAATGTGTAATGAATGACACGTATCCACCACTGAAGTACTATATA
The DNA here is from genome assembly GCA_003697995.1 of Taxidea taxus jeffersonii. Lineage (NCBI taxonomy): Eukaryota > Metazoa > Chordata > Mammalia > Carnivora > Mustelidae > Taxidea > Taxidea taxus. Next base: position 134,553 of record ML105747.1, on the reverse strand, counting down.
GAATAGTTGCACTGCCCTGAAAATCCTCCATGCTCTGCTTATTCATCCCTACCTCTCCCTTAACCCCTGGCAACCACTACTCTTTCATTGATTCCATAATTTTGCCTTTTCCAGAACATCAGATACTTGGAATCATACAGTATGTAACCTTTTCAGATCGGCTTCTTTAACGTAACGTGCATTTAGGTTTTCTCCGTGTCTTCTCATGGTTTGATAACTTACCTCTTTTTAGCAGTGAATAATATTCTATGGTCTGGAAGTACCAGCCAATTACTGAAGGATATATTAATTACTTCCGAGTTTTGGGAATTATGAATAAAGGTGCCATAAACATCTGCATATAGTTTTTGGGTGGGCCTAAGTTTTTATTCAATTCGGCAAATGCCAAGGAGTATGATTTCTGGATCATATGGTAAAGGTATGTTTCGTTTTATAAGAAACTGTCAAACTGTCTTCCAAAGTGGCTGTACCATTTTGCATTCCCACCAGCAATGTATGAGAGTTCTTGTGGCTCCAGATTCTTGTCAGCATTTGGTGTCGTCAAGATTCTAGATTTTAGCCATTCTAATACATGTGTACGGGTAATCCCATTGTTGCTTTGATTTGCATTTCTCTGATAGCACATGATGTGGAACATCTTCTCACATGTTTATTTGCCATCTGAATATCTTCTTTGGTGAGGAATCTGTTCAGGTCTTTTACCTATATTTTGAACTGGTTGTTTTCTTATTGTTGATTTTTAAGACTCCTCAAACTCAGAGATTCGTTGCTCAGCCATGTCCAGCCTACTAACTAATAAACCCATCAAAGGCATTCTTCATTTCTGTTGCACTGTTTCTTGATCTCTAGCATTTCTTTTGATTCTTTCTTGGAATTTCTTTCTCTCTGCTTATATTGTCTGTTCCTACATATTATCTACATTTTTTTTTCCTTAATGAGCAACCTTTGCGTGTTCATCTAGTTTGTTTTAATTTGTTACTCCCAACATCTCTATTATATCTGAGTCTGGTTCAGATGCTTGTTCTGTCTCTTCAAACTGTGTTTTTTGCCTTTCAGCATGCCTCATAATTTTTTGTTGAGAGATGAACATGGTGTAGGGGTGAAAGGAACCCTGGAAAATAGGACCTCAGCAATGTGGTGGCGAGGTGTGAGGTGAGAAGAGTTCCATAGTCCTATGATTAGGGCTCAGTCTTTTAATGAAACTATGCCTTTTCGTTTGTGAATGTCACAAGTGCTTTTCAGGCCCCCAATCTCACCTCTTAGGTGGGACGGATGGCCTGAGGGCTGGAGTTGAGTAACTGGATGGGTGGAAGGCTGGAGGTAGCTGAAGGTGGGTATTTCCTTTCCCCCAGGTTAGTCTTACTCTGATACAATCCCAATCGTTGAGGCTCTGGCTCTGGTAAAATAGTTTCCCTTGAATGGCCTTATTGAAAAGAACAGAATGCTCTGGCATATTTCAAAATGGTTACTTTTCCCCTTTCCCTATCAATCTCTCAAGGGGTTTCAAGTTTTTTTTTTTTTTCTTTCTTTCTTTTCTCTTCTGATATTCACTGGGAGAACTTGGTAGAGCTTCAGAAAGTGAAACGCAAAAGCATGGGTCCATTCCCCTGGAGTTTTTAACTCTCAGACTTATCCACATCAAGTCCCCAGAATTTGTCAGTTACACCTTGAGTTTTTCCAATTTTGGTACTGGTTTCCATGGAGGTTTCTCCAATGAGTTTCTGCTCTGCTAAACTGGGTTTCTCTGTATGGCCTATCTCTCAAATTTTGGGAGCAACATTTTATCCTGTAGCTTCACTACCCTAAGAGATGGAAGAAGAGTACTGAGCTTTCAGTTTATTTGGGTTTTGGTTTGTTGTTAGGATGACATGGCAATTTTCAAGCTCCTTAACGTGGTGGAACAGAGACTGGAAGTCCTAATTCTGATATTTAATTGGTGACTGTGTCCTCACTGTGCCCACCCGTGTTCACCTTGCTCACACTCTCCTGCACTTCCTTAGTCCCTTTTGAGATTTCTTACTCTAACACAAGGACTGTGTTCAATCTACCTTGGCTCGTCTGAATATTTATTCTATGCAACCATGAAAAATGAAGAAAAAGAAATCTATCAGGGACTTGAGTTATTTGACAAAAATAAGGGAGACCAATTTTTTTTTCTTTAATAAAATTCAAAAATTGATATTATCTGATATTTCTTCATTGGTTTATGTGATAAGAATTTTTTTCAGTTAAAAAAATATGCTTTAGAGCCTTGAAACTTTCATCTTATACAACCTTGGGAATGGATGCACAACCAGAATTTACTACTAAAAGACTAAAATAGAGGGCTTTTGTAAGTAGCATTTCCATCCACAGATACAGTCTGTGGCATAACTTTGCTAAAATATCTCTTAAGAATAACCTTGGTGCAGGATGGCAAAACACTTCTAGCCAGCATGCCACGAATGAAAAGACGTGGGGTAATCTCCACTCCCTCTGAATGAATCACTAAATCAACCAAAGTAGAAGGGAGGGAAATGGGAAGAGGCTCCATGCCCAAGATAGTAAGTAGATCAGAGCATTCTTGCATGTCTGAGTGCCGGAACCCTGCTCAACAATAAGAAATGTCTCTCTCAAAAATGTTAGCTCATTTGGAATTGGGGGTATATTAAAAGTATTTTCTATTTTCTTTTAAATCATATCAATGGCTTATCACTTCAATTACTATTTCATTCCTTTTCGGTATATTCATGAGTTAAATCTAAAATGAGCACTGCACATGTAGACTTTTCTGAACATTATAACATCAGACACAAAACCTACCTAGAAGTCTTCATAGCATCATAAAGAAAAATAAGTTGATAGAAATTCAAGCAGCAGAAGGGGGCAGTAAAACTCACTAGAATGCTCTGGCAGATTTTTTATATACTTTCTTATTTTTCTTTCATGAGAGAATTTCCCAACACATTTTAGAGACTAATTAAAAAAAAAGTCTGTACTATATATATATATCTGTCTAAGATATACACGGAAACACTAAATGTATACGAAAATGAGAGCTATGATTTTACATAATCAAAACCTTATTTTTTACGGTGTGATATATCAAGGCACAATAATCATAGCACTTTTCCACATAAAACAGGTTTAGCCCTTTGGATTTGGTTTGGGACATTTAATATCCCCTCATAACTAGCATCCCCAAATGTACTATCCATTCTATTTCATGGTCTCAAACTTGTCAAAATTATTTAATAAATCATACCATAGTTGTTTTTCCTCAAGTCTGTATTTGGACTTCCTTTCTAAACTGTGTCCACCCTTAAAGTCATTTTCTCTTTGAACTCCTTCCTGACTGCATAAGTACATGGAAGTCTCTCTACTCTACCATGTCATTGAAATTACAGGTTCAACCAAATAGTTTAACCAAATAGATTTTTTTCATTGAATTTTCACTGTGAAAGAGAGTACAATGTCTTTACATTCCAAGTAGTATAGATGCAATTATTCTCTACACCCTGTTTTGTCTTCACCTTTGAATTCAGTCTGTCTGTGAACAAGATATGATACACAGTAAGTATACAATTAAGACCTCATAATGCGGATATTGAGGATAATGACTTCAACATGAATTCAGGATTACAGTGTAGAATTTGAGTGTAGTACCAGAGTCAGAGTATAGAATCTTATGTGACACCTAAAAAAAGCTCAAATGTGTGGTTCTAAATATCACTTCAAAATTTGAGTAGAGGGACGCCTGGGTGGCTCAGTTGGTTAAGCAGCTGCCTTCGGCTCAGGTCATGATCCCAGCGTCCTGGGATCGAGTCCCACATCGGGCTCCTTGCTCGGCAGGGAGCCTGCTTCTCCCTCTGCCTCTGCCTGCCACTCTGTCTGCCTGTGCTTGCTCTCTCTCTCTAATAAATAAATAAAAAAATCTTTAAAAAAAATTTTGAGTAGATACCACCTAACCCCTTTAAAAAATTATGCTCTTAGTTAAAGTTCCATGTAAGACTTAGTACAATAAATGGGAGTGTCATAAATTGAACGATTAAATATGACTAGAGGAGAAAGGCTTCTTGGATGAGATGGAATTTTAGTCATTTATGTCTCATATAAAATCAGATAAATACCTTGACCAAAATGGTAAGGAAAAAGAAATTCAAGTAAGTATCTTTTTTCTTTCAAGACTTCTACAGATGGAGGGGTGCCTGGGTGGCTCAGTGGGTTAAAGCCTCTGCCTTCAGCTCAGGTCATGATCTCAGGGTCCTGGGATTGAGCCTCCACTCTAATCGGTCTCTCCGCTCAGCAGGGAGCCTGCTTCCTCCTCTCTCTCTGCCTGCTTCTCTGCCTACTTGTGATCTCTGTCTGTCAAATAAATAAATAAAATCTTTAAAGATAAAATGACTTCTACAGATTGAGATATCTGGTATGGTGTTACCTCAGGTTTTACGCTGTTTTTTCCATTAGTGCTGAGAATGTATGGCTTTGAACGTTTTATTCTCCACTTTGATGCTGGTAGCTAACTTCCTTTCTTGCTCTCTCTTTTTTTTCTTTCCTTCCTTCCTTTCTTTCTTCTTTCTTTTTATTTCATGCTCACACCACATCCTTTGCCTTTGCAAAGGATGATAAAAGTCAAAATTGTCGTCAAACTCATCCATCTTTCCATCCTTCCACTCAATTCCTCATCAAAACTGTGTTCCAAAACGAGAATAGAAGATTTGCACTAATAAGCTCAGACAACTGAAAAGTAAATGCAGTGTTGTACTTTGATATTGTCACATTCTTCATCTTGGAAAAGTGGGCAGAAATGACTTAAAGAAACAGACTTTTAAAGACCTAGTTTCTTTTTCGTGTATCTCCTGTGAAGGGCTGGTCACCAAAGTAGTGAAAACCCGCGCAGCAGAGATGGAAATGCATTAAAGCTGCTGTTTTGGTCATTTAGCATCCCAGCAGATCTGGGCCCTTTCCCTTCCGTTGTTATCAGAGGAGCATAAACGTTATAGCGGCGATTGCTCAGGCTCAGACGGACTGTTTACAGCATAGCTGCTAAAGAGCAAATTGTGGAGAGAAATTCACATTTTACAGATAATGTAAACTGGCGATAGCTATTACAGTTCATTCGGCCAAATAAAAAAAGTGTAATGTATGTATGTACTCCATATGCTCTAGGTTATGGGTCGTCACTGCAATCATGACGTTTGAAATACACGACGTGTAAAACAGTCTTTTTTGGCCCAGTCTGCCCAGACTGTGACTCTTCGGCCCCCAAAGACCTGGGGATGAGACATGGGGAGGGCCGCGCAGGGAGATTCCCTGCGCTCCGGGACCTCTGGCCGCTCGGATTCCCGGAGAGGAAGCATTGTATTCTCGCTCCCCGCGGTGGGATCCTCTGAGGCACCGGCTCTCTAAAATTCCGGGTCAAAAGACTGGGAGAAAGGGAATCTGGCGCAAATCCCACTCCGCAGCTGAGGAACTGGGGGAGGAGAACCAGGAGATCGCCGCGGGGCGGGGGGAGGCTACTTCGCTTTGCACCCGCCTTGGGGAAGCCGAGGGCAGCTTCCCAGGTTTCCGATTTTCTCATTTGCGTGGGTTAAAAATCCTGCCTTCACCCGGTCTTACGCAATTATTTAAATAGACAGGGGGAGGGGGGGAGTTGTGGGGGGGGCGGTAGATTTTTTAAAAGGCGGAAAGAAACAGTCATGCCGTCACGTGGGCTTAGTTTTTACGCATAAAAGGAAGGTTCTCTCCGTTAGCTTCCAGTTGTCAAACAACTTGCGGCGGGTGTCAGGATTTCGCTGGTGACTTCGCACAGCGCCTGCTCCAGCCCCGCAGCCCCGAGCCTAGTACGGCAACGCCTCCGCCCGCCTGCGCTCCGCCCGCCGCCGCCGCGATGCTTGCCCGCGCCCTGCTGCTCTGCGCAGCCCTGGCGCTCGGCCGTGCAGGTGGGTACCTGGCGCCCCGCAGCGGGGACTCCTCGGTTCGGTTATTCCCGCCAAGGTTCCGCTGACCTCCCGGATCCTCCCGGTACTTTGAACAGTCCGGGAAAGGAGACGATGTTTGACTCGGTAGAGAGCTTGGACCATTTGAGTCCAAAGAACTGGGTGGGTACCCCAGCTTTGCCACCAGCTCTGATCATCCTGAGCGGGTTACTTAACCGGTGTGCGCTCGCTTTTCTCTCATCTACTAAATAGGGACAGTGATACTAATTTGCAGATGGTCATTATGATAAGACAGGATCAATCAATAATATATGTGAAATGTTTGTGTGTGGTGCCTACTGTTAGGGAATGGGAGCCATTGTTTTAAATACTCTGTTCAGTGCTTTCCTGACTCAGGAAAGCCCAGGTTATTATTATTTTTTTTAAGATAAGCAAAAGAATTATAACAATAAGCTGTTTTTACCTGAAATTTCCCCTAAATTCGATTAATTAATGTACTAGATACATCCACTTTAGTTATGAAAATGCTACTTCTTTGAGCTCTTCAAAAAATGCTAATTTGAACATCTAAAAAGTTTCTAAAGAAAAAACTTAGCAACAATCACTTCCCTGTTGAATATTGTTACCCTTATTTAGAATACGAAGTTGGTATTTCCTTTACAAATTATTTGGTGCCACAGGTTAAAAAAAAATTGTTTTCCCATGACTACCTGTATATTTCTTGAATTTATTTGCGTAAAGTTGACCCATACTATGTAAGACAATTAAATGTGTATATCCAGATTAATAAAGTAAAGAATTACTTACTGTCCTTACTTTTATTGTAGCGAATCCTTGCTGTTCCAACCCATGTCAAAACCAAGGTGTATGTATGAGCATAGGATTTGACCAGTATATGTGTGACTGCTCCCGAACAGGATTCTATGGTGAAAACTGTTCAACACGTAAGTTTGCTCTTGGGTGCCCTTATTTGGACTGCACGTACATACAGTTACCACTTTACACTCTCATATCTTAGAATGGGTCCAGCTAATCTCCCCCCCCCCTTTTTTGCAGCTGAATTTCTGACAAGAATAAAATTATTCCTGAAACCCACTCCGAACACAGTGCACTACATACTTACCCACTTCAAGGGTGTCTGGAACATTGTCAATAACATTCCCTTCCTGCGAAATGTAATTATGAGATACGTGTTGACATGTAAGTACAAGTCTCTTAAGGTTTTCAGTTTCCTCAAAGAAGAATGTTCTTTATAAAACTTGATTATTGAGCCTAATCCCGAAATCGCTTTTTAACCTTGTCAAAATAACTTTTTTCAAAAGATTTTATTTACTTATTTGTCAGAGAGAGTGAGCACAGGCAGACAGAGTGGCAGGCAGAGGTAGAGGGAGAAGCAGGCTCCCTGCTGAGCAAGGAGCCCAATGCAGGACTTGATCCCAGGACACTGGGATCATGACCCAAGCCAAAGGCAGCCACTTAACCAACTGAGCCACCCAGGCGTCCCATCAAAATAACTTTAAATAGACCTTTTTAGTTTGCCTTCCCTGTTAATGGCTCAAAATACATCTCAGTCCCATTCAGTTTGGAAAGTTCTGTCTCACAATCAGAATTCTACTTAAATCTTATACACCTCTTATAAATTCACTGCTTTTGCCAATCCATGAAGGAAGTGTGGTCCAGTTTATTCAATGTCATGGACCACAGGATTGCACCTAGTGAAATAGTCTGATTAATCTGGATTTGGGTCAGCAAGAAAATAACTTTATTACTAAAGCAAGTATCTTGCCCAAACATTCCTTCATAGGCCTCTTAAGCAGTAGGTGGCTGATTATTTGAAAAATCAAGATGGCTAGATCATGTTTTATGTCAAAGTATATATACTTTATTAAAGATGCATTTTAATGAATCATTCTTCCTGATTTTTTTTTTTAAGTACAAGTGGCAGTTAGACTTAAGTGTAACTGTTCTACAATAGGTTGTGTTTGACTGTTGGAATTAAAGTCAGTCTTTCCTGCCACTTTGCACATTTTACAATAAAAAAGGACATTGATGTTGGCACAAATAAAACAAATTTTTTTCCTTAAATTTCAGCCAGGTCACATTTGATTGAGAGTCCACCAACTTACAATGTGGACTATGGCTATAAAAGCTGGGAAGCCTTTTCTAATCTCTCCTACTATACCAGAGCTCTTCCCCCTGTGGCAGATGACTGTCCAACACCCATGGGTGTGAAAGGTGAGTGTCAGGAGGCAATCAGAGATGTGTATTCATTGCAGTAGGGATTGAATTGCTACCTAGAAAATTCAGCCCTGAACTATCATTTATTTGTTAATAAAAGCATATTGTTTGCTCTTTTAAGGATATCTTGGAGATTTTTTTCTTGAAAGCTGTACCTTTGTCAACTATTCCATGAAAGTGAATGGACATTTTGGTTTAATGTCTTTACTGTTTTCAAATTGTTTCATTAAAACCAAATTAATACTAGTTAAACGAAATAGGCAAAATTAATTCAGTAAGAAGGTGTTTCCCCATATATTAGAACTTCCATTTATGTTGTAATTCTTTTCTCCTGTAAGTGAGGAAGACCCCTTAGGAATTAGGCGCATCCTTGAATTTGTTAATGAATTCTTATCTTAGCTTTCTCATTTTTCAGGCAAGAAAGAGCTACCTGATTCTAAAGAGATTGTGGAAAAATTTCTTCTAAGAAGAAAGTTCATTCCTGATCCCCAGGGCACAAATATGATGTTTGCGTTCTTTGCCCAGCACTTCACCCATCAATTTTTCAAGACAGATCATAAGCGAGGGCCAGGTTTCACCAAAGGACTGGGCCATGGGGTAAGACAGACTTAAAGCGAAATTATAGCAAAAAATAACTGAGTGCTGTGTGTGTGTATTTTTGCTACACCAAATTTACCCTCTTCTTAAATGCTCTGTCTATAAAAACCTTAATGGAATTTCCATTTTTGATTCACTGGTTTAGTAAAAATACACATGCACACACACATAATATAGACATATTTGTAATTTGGCTCTTATATTTTTAGTTTAAAATATTAGCACTGCAAAAAGTGGTGTCTTAAAACATATTTGTACTCTTATTATGATGCTTTAAATATTATGAGATTGTGCAGCATTCTTATCCCTTGGAGTTCAGTGACAGTTTCAGTTTGCCAGTAAGAATTTTAGATCAGTAATATATTTTCTGATGCTTATTAAAAGAAATACCCTATAGCTATAGTGAAGCATATTACATACTTAGAACTCCATATGAGATACTAAATACCTTTGAACACAAGAGACATAGGTTTGTAGTATCAGTGGATAAATAAATTTAGTATTTTTTGACTCAGAAAAAAGTGTTTTAGCAAATTATTTAATGATAAATTATATTATAGACACTTTGCAAACTTCAGCAGCAACAAATTAAAATTTTTCTATCTCTTCTAGGTGGACTTAAGCCATGTTTATGGGGAAACTTTGGATAGACAGCATAAATTGCGCCTTTTCAAGGATGGAAAAATGAAATATCAGGTTCGTTCTATTTGAATATTAAGAATTAGTTATGACTCATGACTTAGCTGTATTTAGAAACTTCTACTGATTAAAAATGTAACATTTTTGTTACCATTGTTCTTTAGGTAATCCATGGAGAGGTGTATCCTCCCACAGTCCAAGAGACTCAGGTGGAGATGATCTACCCACCCCATGTTCCTGAACACCTGCGGTTTGCTGTGGGCCAGGAAGTCTTCGGGCTGGTGCCTGGTCTGATGATGTATGCCACAATCTGGCTGCGGGAACATAACAGAGTGTGTGATGTGCTGAAGCAGGAGCACCCAGAGTGGGATGATGAGCGTTTGTTCCAGACCAGCAGGCTCATATTGATAGGTAAGCAAGAGGAGAAAACGATTTAAATGAGACTGTCCTCCGCAGAGAAAACGGACTTGTTACCTTTGATATGTTTTAACTAATTCTGGGAGAACGTGGTGAATGTAAAATCCCATGCTCCCTATTGATTTGATCCTTGAGCGGGATTGGTAATGTAAATACCTTTTGTGTTGATAGTTTAAAGGACAAAATAGAAGTGAGGGAATAGCCGATTCACAAAATTGCATTTCAGTTGTGCGAAAGTTGGTAATCAGAGAATTAATGCTCTACATGTCCTAATTTTGTGTAAATAGGAGAAACCATTAAGATTGTGATCGAAGACTATGTACAGCACTTGAGTGGCTATCATTTCAAGCTGAAGTTTGACCCAGAGCTGCTTTTCAACCAACAATTCCAGTACCAAAACCGTATTGCTGCTGAGTTTAACACGCTCTACCACTGGCATCCCCTTCTGCCCGACACCTTGCAAATAGACGACCAGGAGTACAATTTCCAACAGTTTGTCTACAACAACTCTATACTGCTGGAACACGGGCTTACCCAGTTTGTGGAATCATTCAGCAGGCAAATTGCTGGCAGGGTAAGCCTTGTTACTGAAAAACAAAACAAAGGACTACTCAGTCGCTAGAATTTCCACCATCGAAATTTTTCTTAAACTTACTGAAAGACTAATATTTTGCTAGTCTTTACTCTTGAAAATAGAAGCCTACCCTTTTTTGGAACAGTCTAACTTGTAGTCTGCGGCCATCAGATAGTGATAGGCAGTCATGGCTTAAAAATATCTAATCTGTAGATTATAGAAATAAATCTTTCTAAGTTGGATGATTAGGGTCTCGGCTCGGAACATCAGTTCTGCGTACTCTCCACCCAGGGAATGAGGGCTTTTAAAGTAGAAATCATCATTAAGATGCCTAAAATCTGTGTTCTACAATTCATTTGCCGCAGGTTGCTGGTGGTAGGAATGTTCCAGCTGCAGTGCAGCAAGTGGCAAAGGCCTCGATTGACCAGAGCCGACAGATGAAGTACCAGTCTCTGAATGAGTACCGCAAACGCTTTCGGCTGAAGCCCTATGCGTCTTTCGAAGAACTTACAGGTGAGAGAGAGTGTTTTGAAGAATCAAGGGTCAAATGGAAACAACAGAGGTGGAAAGCGAATTGAGCAAAGGGTTAAAACTTTTGGGGGGGTAACTGTTTTTTACATTGGTTGTCTATCTCTCTGTCACCTTCGCAGGAGAGAAGGAAATGGCTGCGGGGTTAGAGGCCCTTTATGGCGATATTGATGCCATGGAGCTGTATCCAGCCCTCCTGGTAGAAAAGCCTCGTCCAGATGCCATCTTTGGTGAGACCATGGTAGAAATGGGAGCACCATTCTCCTTGAAAGGACTTATGGGTAATCCCATCTGTTCGCCTGACTACTGGAAGCCTAGTACTTTTGGTGGAGAAGTAGGCTTTAAAATCATCAACACTGCCTCAATTCAGTCTCTCATCTGCAATAACGTGAAGGGCTGTCCTTTTACTGCGTTCAGTGTTCAAGACCCCCAGCTCACCAAAACAATCACCATTAATGCAAGCTCTTCACACTCCGGACTAGATGACATCAATCCCACAGTCCTACTAAAAGAAAGGTCCACTGAACTGTAGAAGCCTGTTGATCATATTTATTTATTTATATGGACGATTTCTTTTAACTTAATTATTTAATATTTATGTTAAACTCCTTATGTTACTTAACACCTGTTAAGGAGAAAGGGGTCATACTTGTGAAATTTTCATGTCACTACTTTAAAGATGTCTTCAGGTTAAAGGGGAAAACAGTTGTCATTGTTTTGTAAATGAGTTTGACATCCTTCTACTTGAATTTCAGTCTATATTATTTATAATAAGAACAAAAGCAAAGGTGTTTGGACACTTAAAGTCTGTTCCAAGATGGCAAAATGCTGCAAGTGTTTTTCCGCACTGTGGGAATTTCTAGTGTATCTTCCAGGATGCATTAGAAGCAACTACCTGCACGCTGTTCCTTTTCTTCTGTTAGCCACTGTGCTGGGAGAAACTCTATTCTGATCAGTTTACTTTTTTGTTTTCGTGGTTTTAAAGACATGAGTTCATCTTTCTTTGGACTCTGTACTTTCTTATCTGAACTTTCGGAAGTTTTCAGAAAACCTCAACTCAGGACTACTAGTAATTTAGCTCCTCTTAAGAGGAATGTAAAAAAAAAAAAAACACCACCACAGCCCTTAAAGGCCTCTACGCAGAGGCATTTTACATGAAAGGCAGAGAACCTTATCATTTCAAACTGTGTGTAGCAGAAGAAGCCTACAATGAGACTAATTAATGCCTTACAAAGAACTGTAGGGGGTTGTTGATAGAAAAAAGTTGTATTTCTATTCTAATGAATGTCCTTTCCTATTTAAAAGCAAAACCAAACAAATCCTGAATAGTTTCTGGGAAGATAATGTTTTCCACATCTCATTGTCAGCTGACATTTGCTGGTACTGTATACTACTTAATTTAATTTATTGAGTATTATTATTTATGTTTTGTTAGGACATTATTATAAACTAGGTTTAAGCTGCAATCATTGATTTTTTTTTCTTTTGCATTGTGTGAGAATCAGTATATCTTGAGATTAACTCTGAATTAATATGTAAACTATAAGATAAATTATTAAGATTTTTGAATAAATTTTCAGGAATCCAACTCTGGTATATTGAAATATGGAAAGTTGGAATTAAAATATAGAAGATTTCTATATACCAGCCCACAGAGACCACTGTGTCTCATTAGCCTGGATATACCATAAGACTGACCTCTTACACATTTTTAAAGGACCTATGGATCCTTCATTAATTCATTCAGCTATAACTTATTGAGAGGACATGTGCAGGGCACTATGGATTTTAATATTTTTTGGTTTTAATATTTTTAAATCAAGCACTGATTACAGATAACATCAGCATTTGTAAATAAGTGAAAAAGCATGTCTTTTAGATAGAAGAAGAAAATGAAATTTCATTAAAGGAAATAACTCAGGGGAATTTCTAAGATTTTATGTTTAAAATGTTTATAGTTAAGAAAGAAATAGTCAATATTAGAAGGGCTTATATAAAAAACTTTTGACTTCACTAATTTAAAAAAAAAACTTACATTAACATCAACCTGCTGACTGAACCTGGGAATTCGGAATATAATATGAACGGTTTGGTGCCTCAGACAATGTGTATTTAAATTAACTTATGTAAGTGTTGAAACAAATGCCTGTTTATTTTTGTACTATTTAAGAATGGAAAAAAACTCTTCTAAAATAAATTTTGACTGTTTCCATATATCTTTGTCCTATGACGTATGATTTCTCTAAAGCACTATATGTACACCATTGTCTTGTATTCTATCTGTTCTGGGCCTGATGCCCTGAATGAAATAGTTCTTCCCTCAGTCATAGAGAGGTTTCCTAGAGGAAAAAGCTGTCCTTTGTTTACTGTAACACTCTTGGAAAATGTGTGCTCTGTGCTATAGGAAATAGCAACAAACTTGTTTTCATTGGCTAATCTGGAAGAAAGAAAAAAGCCAAGCATACAGAAGGCAAAGAATAAGATAAATGGCTAAGGAAGTACAAAATTATAAGTTCAAAGAACTGGGCAAACTATTGGTACCTGGCTCAAGGTACTCCTAATGCTGATATTTTGGTAATAGCACTATCTACCAGGACCACCTATTTAACATCCTTGTGGCTTTTCTCTTCCTTGGCTTGCATTCCTGTGATGGCTTCTTCCATATTTGCTATGACTATATACATACCTTAGTCTTACCAATTGCTATACTATTACCAAAACCTTGATTTCAAGCATCTTCTTGACTTACCTTCTAATTCACCTATCTTAGTACTCACACTTCAACATGTAACTCTAGTTTCATTGAGCCTACTGATTGATTGACCGCTTTACTTTTCATTATCCCATTTATCTCATTTCCTTACAATCATGACTTCATTCCTTGTCTACTCTCCCTCCATTATACTTAACTGGCACAAGTTTGTTTCAGCCATCCTCCTAATCTGTTTATTTGACTTCTTAGGTAGCATTCAGCACAAATGTCTATATAGTTTCTTTACTGAAAGATTTTTTTTTTTTCTTGGTTTGATACTCTCCTGGTCTTTGCCTTCATGGAGTGCTATTACTCAGATTTTTAAAAAAATCTCTTCATCCTCCATTGTATCTATAAATTGAAGTGTCTTCATCCCCCTCTTTAGCTGCCCTCTTCCAGGTGAATCCCATCCAAGCTCATAAATTGAAACATTAATTATCACTCCCAGAACAATCTTCAGAACAATCTCATTGACAACTTACCCACTCAAATGCATAAACTTAAATGGCTTATTTTACCAACTTTGCCCACTTCATACCACATACTCGAAATAATAATCATCCAAAGTTAAGGACACCACCATCTCCTTGTTCTCAAGCAGAATCCCCACTTTTCTTCATGCCCATAGCCAATCACACAGCAATCTTGTTGACTATAACTCACAAATTCTGCACCTGTCACCTTTTTTCTAACTCTAATACTACCAACCTAGTTGATGCAATTATCTCTCAATTGGCTTTCCTTCTGTTCTTGCCTCATTCCAAACCATTCTCCTCATTATGATGAGAGTGGTCATTTTCAACCATACATCAGATAATGTTTCTCTCCTGTTGGAAATCTTCCGATGGTGTCCTATTACACAATGGACAAACCTAAACTCCTTATCCTATCATAGAGTGTCTCAGTGATCAGTCCCCTGCCTATCTGACCTCATTTACCATAATTTCCTGCCCTTGCTCACTGTGCTCCAGCCACATCTGCTTTCTTCTGATTTGCTCACCAGCAGGGGTTCTCAAACTGTTGCCCCTGTTTCAAATGATCCTTCTTCAGATTTCCACACGGCTGGATCCTTTTCAACAGCCAAAGTTGGCTCAAATTTTCCCTCTCAGGCCTTCTCCAACCACATAAACTAAGGCCAACTATCAAAGCTCTTTCATCTTTTTTTAAATGGCATTTATTTCTGTTATTATCTTGATTTTATGTTTATTTATTATCTGTGTCCCCTCAGTAGAATTTCATGCCTATGAAAGCAAGGACCTTGTTTGCATTATTCACTGGTCTCAGAACAGTGGTACTTAAAAGGCATTACAAAATATCCAATAAGTAAATAAGAGTAAGCCTCATGAAAGAAGAAGACTACGTGGTGATTCTTTTTTTTGTTGTTTTTTTAAAGATTTTGTTTATTTATTTGACATAGAGAGAGATCACAAGTAGGCAGAGAGGCGGGCAGTGTGGGGGGAGAAGAAGGCTCCATGCTGAGCAGAGATTCCCCATGTGGGGCTCGGTCCCAGGACCCTGAGATCATGACCTGAGCTGAAGGCAGAGGCTTTAACCCACTGAGCCACCCAGGAGCCCCTATGTGGTGATTCTTTTTTTTTTTTTTTTAAATATTTTATTTATTTGACAGATCACAAGTAGGCAGAGGCAGGCAGAGAGAGAGGAGGAAGCAGGCTCCCTGTGGAGCAGAGAGCCCGATGCGGGGCTCAATCCCAGGACTCTGGGATCGTGACCTGAGCCGAAGGCAGAGGCCTTAACCCACTGAGCCACCCAGGTGCCCCTATGTGGTGATTCTTAAAGGAAGAGTAAGATCTTAGAAGACAGAGATACCCACTCTGGAGAAATAGTTCAGCAGTTTCTTCTAAAACTAAAAATTCTCTTACCATGTACATTAGTTTTCTATTGATGCTATGACAAATTACAACAAACTTAAAGGCTTCAAACAACATAAATTTATTATCTACAGTCCTGGAGGTTCAGAAGTAAGAAATAGGTCTTATGAGTTAAAATCAAAGTGTCAGTAGGGCTGTGTTTCTTCTAGAAGCTCTAGGGGAGAACCTGTCTTTTGCCTTTTCTAGCTTCTAGAGGCTACCTGCATTACTTGGCTCATGGTCCATTTCTTTACCTTCAAAGCTCGCAGGGTAGCATCTTCTAATATCTCCGACTCTGATCCTCTTGCCCGTCTCCCATAAGGACCCTTTTTATTACTTTGGGCCCTGGAGATAATCCAGGAAAATCTCCTTCCCTCAAGATCCAAAATTTTTTTTTCACATATACAAAGTCCCTTGTACCATGAAAGGCAACATATTCACATGTTCTAGAGATTAGGGCATGGAAGTCTTTGGAGGACTATTATTTTACCTACTACATGATACAATCTAGCATTGCACTCTTGGGTATGTATCCCAGAAAAAAAAAATATATTCACATAGGGGCGCCTGGGTGGCTCAGTGGGTTAAGCCTCTGCCTTCAGCTCAGGTCATGATCACAGGGTCCTGGGATCGAGTCCCACGTCGGGCTCTCTGCTCGGCGGGGAGCCTGCTTCCCCCTCTCTCCCTGCCTGCCTCTCTGCCTACTTGTGATCTCTCTCTGTCAAATAAATAAATAAAATCTTTAAATATATATATTCACATAAAAATCTGTATATGAAGCTTCATAGCAACTTTATTCATAATAGCACAAAACTGGAAATAATTCAAATATTCTTCAAAAGGTTAATAGTTAAACAAACTGTAGCAAACTGTGGTATATCCATACCGTGGAGTACTATGCAGCAAAACAAATACAACTAATCATACATGTAACAACTTGGATAGAACTGAAGTGAGTTATGCTTAGTGAAAAAAAAAGTCAGTCTCTCTCTCTCTTTTTTTTTAAAGACTTTATTTATTTATTTTTCAGAGAGAGCGAGCACAGGCAGACAGAGTGGCAGGCAGAGGCAGAGGAAGAAGCAGGCTCCCTGCCGAGCAAGGAGCCCGATGCGGGACTCGATCCCAGGACGCTGGGATCATGACCTGAGCTGAAGGTAGCCGCTTAACCAACTGAGCCACCCAGGCGTCCCAAAAAAAGTCAGTCTCTTAAAGTTACCTATTCTATGATGATTACATATATATGACTATAATGTAAGATGTTAACATCAGAGGAGGTGGTCCGAAGGTTGCATGGTACTCCCTCTACATTTTTTTGCAACTTCCTGTGAATTTAGTTATTTCAAAGTAAAAAGTAAAAAAAAAAAAAAAAAAAAAAAAAGGGAGAGATGTCATTCTTGGTGATAAGAACAGGTTTATAGGCCACTTTTGTATCATTTGATTTCCTTGACCCTTATCCAAACTGCCACAATAGACTGTCCTAGAGTGGACATTCAACCAAGCAGGGAAAATAAAATTCTCTCTCCAAAAAATTTAGAATTAGGATGGAGATTCTAGATCAGTCTGACAATTGTATAGTTGACAATGGTGGCAATGCAATCTAATAAATAAACCCAAAAAAGTCTTGTCTTTTTTTTTTTTTAAAGATTTTATTTATTTATTTGACAGACAGAGATCACAAGTAGGCAAAGAGAGAGAGGGGGAAGCCGGCTCCTGGAAGAGCAGAGACCGATGCAGGGCTTGATCCCAGGACCCTGGGATCATGACCTGAGCTGAAGGCAGAGGCTTTAACCCATTGAGCCACCCAGGTGCCCCCCAAAAAGTCTTTTTAGTAAATGGTCTGAGAAAATTAAACATCTACATAAAAAGAAGGAAACTCAATTGTACCTCACAACACACACAAATTAATTCAAGATTGTTCACAGATCAAAACTATAAAGCTTTCAGAAAAAATAATGGAATAATATCTTCATGAACCTAGAGTAGGCAAAGAGTGGGAGAGGGAGAAGCAGGCTCTTTGTGAGCAGGGAGCCCGATGCGGGGCTTGGTCCCAGGAGCCTGGAATCATGATCTGAGCTGAAGACACATGCTTAAGGACTGAGCCACCCAGGCGCCCTGTAATGGTTAATTTTATATGTCAACCTGGCTAAGATATGGTGCCCATTGGGTCAAATGCCAGTCTAGATGTTGCTGTGAAAGAATATTTAAATGTCATTAACATTGAAATCTGTAGACTTTGAGTAAAGCATATCATTCTCCATACTGTGGTGAACCTCACTCAATCAGCTGAAAGCCTTAAGAAGCAAAGACTGACATTCCCCCAAAGAGAATTCTCCTTAAGACTGCAATGTAGGAGCTCTACTTGAGTTTCCAGCCTGCTGCCCTGAGAAATTTAGACTTGACATCAGCTCCTATCTGAATTTCCAGCCTGCTGGCCTGCCCTGCAGATTTCAGACATCCTAGCTTCCACAATCCATTAAAATATCTGTCCCTGTCTCTCTCTTATTTGTAAAACTGAACTCCTGATGTTCCCTCACTTTCCTTCTCAATTTTGCAAAGAAGCGATAGATGGAGAAAGGCAGGGAAATAGAATCAGCACGTATTTTTGGTCCTGGAGAACTGTAACTAATACGTTGACAGTACCGCATGTTTGCAAATACTGAAATAAATGAAACTCTCACAATTACTGATGGGAGTGTAAAACATAGCCACCAGGAAACCAATCTGGCAATTTTACATAAACACACATGGACCCTATGATCTAGCAATTCCACTTCTAGCTATTTACCTAAGAGGATGAATATAAATGTGCACAAAAGACTTGCACAGGAATGCCCACAGCCACTTGATTCATAATACCCCAAACTGAAAACAAGGCAGATTTCCATCAACAAGAGAAGGGATAAGTGAGTGGCGGTATCTCCACACAATGGAAAGCTATTCATCAGTAAAAAGTAATGAACTGCTGATACAGTCAATAACACGGGAGAATCTGAAAAACATGTAGAGGGGGGAAAAGGCACAAAAGAATATATGCTGTGTGACTGCAGTTATATAAAGTTCTGTAAGGAACTATCTAGAAGGAAAGTAATCAAGAATCATGGTTGAGGGAAGAGGGAGTAGCAAGGATTACCTGACAAGATGAATAAATAGCAAAGCTTTCTGCAGTAGTTGAGTGGTATGAGTGATGTAGGTGTATCTGTCCTAAAAACTCACTGAGCAGTCCACATAACCATGTGCATTTTGATGAATGTAAATTATGCCCCAATAAGAAGTGAAAATAGGCTGGGACGGAATAGATAATTCCCAGCAATACTTTTTTTGGTCTACATTTATTTTCTACATATATTTGTTATTTATTACACACATCACCATATTGTAAATGTTATTTTTATTCTGCATGACAATCCCATGGAGAAAAAACTGTTAATATCATTTTACTAATGTGGAAACAGGCTCAGTACCATTCTGTAACTTACCCAACTACCCACAGAGCTCAAATCTGTCTAATTTCAAAGCTCTTTCAAATACAAGGCACAGCATGGACAAAATTGATCCTTTATTAGTATTTTGATAGTTACATAATATTTCCCGGCTGAAAAAAAGATCAGGTTTTCACCATGCACTCTTCTTTTCTTGAGAAGTATTACAGTTATGTAACTGCATGACTGTATTAAAGATAATTGAATAAGGAGATGACATGACTTCCTTTAGTCACTGGAAACATCGGTTTTTAAAACTGTCTAACAAGAGACTTACCAACCCTCAAACCACTTCCTTTTATTTTGCCTTTAGAGATATGAAAAAATAGCTAACAAGGGAAGTCAATGAAATGCAAATCTCATATATTTGAATGCAGCTATATCATATCCTTCCATTTTCCGTATCAGGAGAAATAATGATATTCCTTTTCTTTCTCTCTCGCTCTTTTTTTAAGGTTCCATTATTTAAATGTGGCTGCTGTGTATCCATTTACTTTCTCTAACACAACTTAACAAACAAGTTAAAACAGGCACAAGCACAGAATTATGTCCTCAGTATCAGTATTTTTTTCTTCCAAAAAGCTTAGCTCCATAACTTCAAGTGGGGTCCTACCTTATTTCTGTATCCCTCTTCCTAAAAATATGTGGACTAGCACCCATACTTTATGTGTCTTGGATGTACTATACACTAAATATCCAATTGGGATTGGATTTACTGATTTCCAGCTTACATAGAATTTTTTCTTCCTATGTGAAATGTTAGAACTATAGTATGTGAAACCTATAGCAAAGATTAGGTGGCATGTACCTGGTCCACCCTATTATTCTTAAAAGAAAATGTTCCCGGCATATTGTAACCAATTCCTGCATATAGATTTAAGTATGCACATCACTTATTTGAAAGCAACTTGTTTAATAATCACAACAATTAAGCGAGTGAATAAGGAAAATTCAAAGCCAACCATTACAAAGTTAAATAACTGCTACAAATTTCGTGTGCTTATAAAGTTCATGTACTTTATTCACAAGAAAGCACATTAGGACCTCAATGAGAGACAATTTCTGTTTCGTTGGGAAACTTGCTGGTAGCCTGGTAGTTAGGAAGATTTAAGAAAGAAGTAATATAAATATGCCCTTCAAAATTAAAATCAAGAGTTATATGTGATTGGCTATTCCATATTTCACACTACCTGTATGATTACTTTAGTGATTAAGAAACTGTTACCTACCACTTTCAAAACTGACCTTCTGATGTTCCCTCACTTTCCTTCTTTCATAGATATAGATAGATATCTTTGACATGTGTTAAAACTTATTTAATAATTACATTTTAAGAACTTAATATCATAGACTTAGGGAACTCAGAGCTGCTTTATTTCCTATAGTTTTCAACAAAGCTGAGGTTAAAAAAAAAAAAAAAGGTTTGAAATCACAATTGTCCACCAACTCCACCTCCAATTCCAATGTAGTATTAAAGACTCAAACTTTAGCAGAGTTTATCCACAGTCTGGCTCTGAAGGAGAGGGGAGTGGTTGAAGATAAGCAGTAAATGGTTTGGCAAGTCATGCTGCTTTTTAAGTCAGACACAAATCACTGCTTTCAAGGACCCTCAATAAACACAACTGGCATTCAAAAGTGATCAGATTGCTTTCACTGTAACAATTAATTTAAATGCCTAAATTAAGCAAAATTTATTTCAGCATTCTATGTAAATTCACTCAGAAAAAGAAATCGTCACACTGCCTATGAGCTGAAGCCCTGGCAGAGAACAGATCGTTATTTGATAAAATAAAAAGAGCAGGAAGAGTTATCTTCAGTTTACTTCCCAATTTCTTTGCTGGATATCTTATCATTGAAACCAAATGGAAGATGCTTAAGATTTGAGGTGGTCTTGTGCCTCAGCCTCTAATGCTTCTGCTTCCCCTGCCTCTGTGTCTTTGTGTGAGTGAACTCTACCCAGAGAGCCCTCACTTGCTCTTTCATGTTCCTGATCGTTCGTAATAGGAGAGGTGCAAGCATCATTGCGTGACTTTCCCTGGCTATTACTCAACACCTGTGCACGATGACAACATTCACAAACACAGGGTGGGATATGTTTTACATGCCCCTGAAGGAGTGTTTTCTACTCACATAGTACTCGGAAAGAAGCAAGGAAGAACCGCCAAGGGGTAAACAATCTTTCTCTGTAAGCAAAACACAGTTGGAGGTGATGCAAAGGACAGGAATGTTTCTTCCACCCACACCATGAAACCTACTATTAAAATGTAAAATTTCTGTAACATTATCATGGTATATTTTACTTAGGCTTGACTTAACACTATTGAGTAATGTTCTTAACATAGGGTTACTAAAATGCTGTTGAAGTTGGAAGAAGCCTGCTTCAAAGAGAGTGAGAGCCTATGAATGTTAGAAACAGTATTATTGTATTCAAGCTCCAGCTCTGGGAAATTTAATACCAAATGGACTGATGCAGCTTTCCCTTTTCTCACATTAATTCTCTTTATTATTTAAAAGGTGATATATATCATGAATATTCTTAATAAGGTGAATTTGCATAAATAGATTAATTCAGAATGTGACTTCTATTTCAAAATTTACAGCATCACTTGAAATAGCTAGAGATATCCACGGGAATTGTAAAACAATTGTGAATTCCTAGAACTAAATTTACTTAACTCAGATCTTACAGGTCAAGAACATGACTTTTCATGTTCCTAAGGATAATGACATGGTGGTGGACTGGCTGGATGCTTGCATCCAGAGCTTGGGCTTTGGTGCTGGGCACATCTGGGCTCAGCTACTTTCTGGCAGTGTGGTTAATGAGAGCCCCACGCTCCTCACCTTTAAAAGGTAAAATGGAGACAGTACTGCCTACTGTAACTCACAGCAGGTGACTGTTCTTTTATTTTTTTCATTTCTCCAGTCATATAATAAATAGTGTTAACGATAATATCGTACTGAGAAAATAAATCATAAGAAGGTGGAAGTAATTTGAGGCTCTAACACTTACTTTCTGTGACATGAAGAACTAGAAATCCCTCTGGGTTTCATTTTCTTCAATTATACTATAAGAAGTTTTAAAGAAGGCTGCATAACTCATCTGACATCTGACTCCTAAATTAACTTAATATCTACCTGTTCTGTGGTAACAATATAGTTCTTTGGCTTTCAGTCAATTTAATGGGTATAAGAGACTGGGGATAAGAAGCTTTATAGCTCAGAAAGGTTTACCCTATCATACTACTACAGGAAACCTTACTTGGAGTATTTTTTGCCTTGGTGGGGGTGATAGAATCACGCCCTCCACCTCAGCAAAGTTGTCCAAGTCTTAATTACCGGAATCTGTCATATATTACATAACAAAAGCTGCAGAGGAATGAAGGTTGCTGATCATCTGACCTTAAAATAAAGATCATCCTGGATTATCCAATGTTATCACAAGGGTCCTTGTCTGTGAAAGAGGGAGGTGGAAGCATCAATGTCAAAGGGAAGACTCAACCAGCTATTACTGGCCTTGAAGATGGAAGGAACCAGGGACACAGGAACTTGGGAAGCCTGTAGGAGCTGGAAGAGGCAAGAAAACTTATTTTCCCATAGAGCTTCCAGAAAGGAAGGCACACCCTGATTTTAGCCCAATGGGATCCACTTAGGACTTCTAAACTATAGGCCTATAAGATAAGGAATTTGTTTCATTAAAACCACCAAATTGGAGGTAATCTTGTTATAGTAGCAATAGGAAACTAACATATTAGTTAAGGGGGACAAGAGAAGAATAGATTGGGAGTAATGGGACCCACTTCCTAAACTGCAAAGTTGGCACATAAATTACTCAACGTATGTATATATAGATGGTCCCCCACTTATGATGGTTCCACTTAATGATTTTTCAACTTTATGATGGTGAATTCAGTAGACACTGTACTTCAAATTTTGAATTTTGATCTTTTCCTGAGCAATGCTGTCTTGTGATGCTGGGCAGCAGCAGTGAGCTGCAGCTCCCGGTTGTAACCCCATTATAAGTCGAAGAAGATATATACAACAAATTGTACAGTGCATTTTGAGCTCAGTCTTTTTCTAGTACATGTTAATGTTATGGTCTTATTGTTTTTGTTTTGTTTTGTTTTTTGTTTTTTTAAAGATTTTATTTATTGGGGCGCCTGGGTGGCTCAGTGGGTTAAAGCCTCTGCCTTCGGCTCAGGTCATGATCCCAGGGTCCTGGGATCGAGCCCCACATCGGGCTCTTTGCTCTGCAGGGGGCCTGCTTCCTCCTCTCTTAAAAAAAAAATATTTTATTTATTTATTTGACAGACAGAGATCACAAGTAGGCAGAGAGAGGCAGAGAGAGAGGAGGAAGCAGGCTCCCTGCTGAGCAGAGAGACCGATGTGGGGCTCCATCCCAGGACCCTGGGATCATGACCCGAGCCGAAGGCAGAGGCCCAACAAAGGAGCCACCCAGGTGCCCCCACATTTGCTTTAAATATAGCCTTTAAGTTCATATAATCACCACTGAATTTCATCAGAGATTTTCCCCCTTTTTTAGATTTTCTCTGCAAATACTGGCTGTAGAGTTCTTAACTGTATCCTCACTTTCTGCTATATATCTCCATTGTGTATGAATTAGAGAGTTTTTAAAAAAATGTATAATTTCTTTCTTGGAATTAAAATTAAAAAATGAAAGCTGCTATGCTTATTGCAGCATTATTTATAGTAGTCAAGGTATGGAAACATCTCAGATGTCCATCGATAGATGAATGGATAAAGAAGATATGTACATATACACAATGGAATATTACTCAGCCATAAAAAAGAGATCTTGCCATTTATGATAACATGGATGGACCTAGAGGATATTATGCTAAGTGAAATATGTCTGACAGAGAAAGACAAATATCATATGATTTCATTTATATGTGGAATATAAAAACCAAGACAAATAAATAAACCAACAAAAAGAAAATTAGACCCATAAATACAGAGAGCAAACTGTTGGTGGCCAGAGGGGAGGATGGGCAAGATGGATAAGGGGCAGTGAGAGATATAGCCTTCGAGTTATGGGATGAATAAGTCATGTGATAAAAGGTACAGCATAGTGAATATAGTCAATGGCATTGCATGGTGGCAGATGATAGCTACATTTGTGGTGACCATAGCTATTGGTTGAATCACTGTGCTATGCATCCAAAACTCATGTAACATTATGTGTTCAACTATACTTCAATTTAAAATAAATTGAAAATGAAAGCCTCTACTTGTCCACTTGCAGAATAAATGCAACACCACTAAATGTCAACCTTTCCCCAACATAATGTCAACTCAAAATGAGAAAAAAAACTGGTTAGATACTTCGTGCCCAATATTCTGCAGCTTTAATAAGATTCAGAAGGGGGAGGAAAGTCAAATTGGGAATTTTCACAGCATGGTTAAATTCAAAAAAATGTTTAGAGTCAGAAAAACTTGTGTGTTCAATAAATTCACTTCTCTTCAACTCTTCCTTATTATTCTGTCTTTAGCTAAGTCTTTATTACAAAATTATGGTAATTGTTTTTCTATTCTTAGCATGAAGCTCAGTACTTTGACCACCCAAATACTTCTTACTAGGTTTTTGTTTGTTTGGTTGGTTGTTCTGTTTTTAGTGGATATTCTATATCTAGCATCAAGAGAGACTTGCAAATCAGACTAAGTCAGTAAGATAGAAAAAGTTACTGCTTAGTGGATGGACTCTTTTGCTGGCATCAACTATTTTTAAACCTGATAAAAGCTACCCATCTGAAATAAAAAACAGCAACAACACAAAAATTGTCATAAAACCTCAAATAGTTCTTTAAGCCCCTGAACATGATCTGAGTTAAGAACCTCAGCAGTGGATTCTCCCGCCATAAAAGGGAATCAGTAACAACTTGGAAAAGACTTAAGAGACATGTCCAAGGAGAGAGGGTAGTAACATCACAGAAAAAGCTTTCAACTGAAAATCAAGTAACTAAGAAATCCAGTTTCGCCATGAATTTATTTAGCAAGTTATTTAAAAAGTTTTGGTAGGAAACATCAGAGGAAATGTTGATCTTCATAATCTTTAGGTCCCTTTTAATCTTGAGTTTCTATCATTCTTTTTGGGTCTTTTTCTGCTTTATAAAATAAGGGTATTGCTATTATGGACTGAATGTATTTCTCCAAAAATGAGTATGTTGAAATTTTAATCCCCTGTGTGGCTGTATTTGGAGATGGTGCCTCTAAGGAAGCCTTTAGAGCTTCTACATCTAGTGGTTTTTAGGAGACCGTTGGAAGGCTGTTTTAATCTGATTAACCCTCCCAGAGCTGTCACCCAATCAGGTTTTTGTCCATGTGCTCATCTACAATCAGGTAGTTATTTCCACAGAAAGAGTGGAGAGCTCTTTCCAGGGTGGTGTAGAATAATATAATGGGGTCTGGTCTTTTTCCTTTTAAGGGTAGTTTCCTTTTAGGACAGGGCCCCTTGCAGAGGGCTGCCTTTGTTCTGCCTCTCCTTCATTATCAGGGTTGTGGGATGAGAGCCCCATGTTGGACTCAGCACTCAGTATGGAGTCAGCTTGTTCGGCTCCCTCTGCCCTTCTCTCTGCTCCTCTCCCTGCTTGTGCGCTCTCATTTTGTCTCGAATAAAAAAAAAAATGTATGTACATATATGCGTGTGTGTATTACATATGAAAATCAGTTTGCATTTTCATGAATTTGGGGGACTCGAAGTCAGTGGAATTGAAAGAATTCTGGTAGCAAATGGTCCCCTCTGGATGTTTCCTTAACTTAAAACAGATAATTCAACCTATTTAAACCATATGGGTTCCTGGACCCTATTAGGCAGAATCCTAGTGTCTACAAAATACTGAATGAATATTAAAGGACTATAGAATCGGAAGAAGAAATGAACTTCAGGACTGAAGGGAGGGGTATACTAGCAGGATTACTTTTACCACATGTTATGAGAGGTTTAAAAAAAAACACTCCTAAACTCTGCACTAATTTTGGGCACTGATCATAAACATAGGACCACCCAAGGAGTACCAGAATATAAATTTGTTTTCATTATAATTCCAGTGTTTTGTGTTTTTTTTTTTCTTGAGGGGCAGCAGTGTGAACCGTTTAGGTAAAGGGGGCATAGAAATATTTATAAAGGAACATAAATAAAATTAGTTCTTAAGTAACTTCCTCTGAATGAATCTGACTAATCTTGCCAATGTTTTCTTGGCTTCCAAGCAATCTTTATCAAACCAGGAAGTGGGTCAGCCAGACCTGGGGCAGACAAGACAATCGGTTGGTATGTAAACAACTGAAAGACTTCTGTAAATCAGTAGGGGATTTATAAAATTTCTTAGACTTGAAAGGTTGCTTGTCATATCTCAGAGCCTCTCCCCACCTTTTCATTTTCCTTTACTCTGAATTCATTAACACAATTAGGTATGCATGCAAATTAAGCTTTTGAAATACTAAACAGCAATTTAGTAAGAAAGTAGAAATTTTTCTTTTTTTTAGGTTTTATTTATTTGAGAAGGAGAGAGAGAGAGAGTGAGCATGAGTGGGGAGAGGCAGGGGGAGGGAGAAGCAGACTCCCCACTGAGCAGGGAACCTGATGAGGATCTTCATTCAATGACCCTGAGATCATGACCTGAGCTGAAGGCAGATGCTCAACCAACTGAGCCACCCAGGTACCCTAAAAGTAGAGATTTTCAACACTACATAAGATGTCTACCACATATATGATGCGAAATAGAAGAGAAATATAATAATAATGTTTTGTTAAAAATATGACTCTTCTTATATTGATTCTAAAAGCTGCCACTTATAAACAGCCCACTTTAGTTACAGGTGAGTACAGTGGGATATTTCACTGAATAAAGGAGCAAGTCCTGGAGGTGTGTTCTACCAACTCCCTAGTCCACATTATCTTTGGACAATTCTTAATTAGACATGAAGGGTTTTTTTTTTCTAAGATTTTATTTATTTACTTGACGGAGAGAGATCACAAGTAGGCAGAGAGGCAGGCAGAGAGAGAGGGGGAAGCAGGCTCCCCGCTGAGCAGAGAGCCTGATTCGGGGCTCGATCCCAGGACCCTGAGATCATGACCTGAGCGGAAGGCAGAGACTTTAACCCACTGAGCCACCCAGGCGCCCTAGACATGAAGGATTTTAATACATGGCTCAGAGTCTTGTCCATCTGCCCCCGCCTCCCCTGCCAAAGCTCTTACGCACCTTTTATAGGATTACAAGGACTGTGCAGATAACTCATTCAATGGTCCATGGTTTTCAGTACTGCTCCATTTCAGTCACTATTCCCCCCTTTCCCAGGTAACTGTTATCATCATTTAGCTCTGTACTAGCCCATCAGATTTAACCCACAGTCTTTCCGCTAACTTCGCTATCACTTCTCTCACACCTTAACTCATACCTCATTATATTCCTACCTCCCATAGGCTTCATCCTTTATTCCTTGATTTTATTTCAGCCAATCTTTTGAGTTTCTTTTCTTCTTGATCATACATTCTCATCACCCAGAGATAACTATTCCTAATATTTTGGTCTATAAGGACATTACAATAGTATCTTAACTTGAACAGAAACTTTATTTCTTTTTTATGAACTTGAAACCACAAATTCTTTATTGCTTATAATTTTAAATCTTGATGAAAACTACCTCAACTATAAAGTCTACATCCTATCCCACGAATTGGGGTGGGATAGGATTTCACACCTGGGCCTTCAGTGCATCAGGAATTCATTGAGAGAAAACTTTTGCAGGCTAATAGCTGAGAAGCAGAAGAGAAGGCAGTGGCATAAATTAGGCAGATTAACAAGACATCAATTGGTTTACTCCCCCACCCTCTGCGGCCACCCCTCCCTTAGCAAAACCTTACTTTTTTTTTTAAGATTTTATTTATTCATTTGGCAGAGAGAGAGAGAGATCACAAACAGGCAGAGAGGCAGGCAGAGAGAGAAGGGGAAGCAGGCTCCCTGCCGAGCAGAGAGCCTGACGCAGGGCTTGATCCCAAGACCCTGAGATCACGACCTGAGCTGAAGGCATATGGCCAACCCACTGAGGCACCGGGGTGGTGCCCCATAAACCCCTACCTTAATTAATATGTTCAGATGAGAAATTATGACTTTCTTAAAACAAAGGATTATGCTATAGGATGAACCAATCATCAAATAAAAAAGACTTTGTAAAACAAACCACATGATGCAGGCAGTAAAGAATTCAGCATGTGTAGAAAGCTAAACTCAAGATAATCTAATCTTCTGAAAAGTAGCATAAAGGATATGTGAGGGAAATGAGAAATAAAAGATGAAAGAATTAGAGAGACCCAGGAGTTCCAATTTCTAATAGATAGGAGGTTTGCAAAGAGAAAGCAGCAACAATATGGGGAAATTTTACTTTATAAATTTTAAATTATAAATAAAATGTGCTGTAGTGACAAGAGGTTAATGAGTGCCAGCCTAGAAAATGAAAAAAGACCCAAACCATAGTGTTATGAAATTCTGGAATTACATAGTAATGAAGTTATGAAGAATGAAGTAATAAAGAAGAGAACCTAAAAGTTTCCAGAGAAAAGGTGAAAAGTTAAGTTACAATTAAAAGAAAAGAAAATCAGGAGCACCTGGGTGGCTCAGTTGGTTAAGCATCCGACTCTTGGTTTCAACTCTGGTCTTGATCTCAGGGTAGTGAGATTGAGCCCCATGTTGGGTTCCAGCCAGGCTCTCAGCTCCAAGATCTATGCTTAGCACTGAGTCAGCTTGAGATTCTCTCTCTCCTCTCCCTCTGTCTCTCCCCCTGCTTGTGCTCTCTAAATGAATGATTTTTTTTTTAAGATTTTATTCATTTAGGACACCTGGGTGGCTCAGTTGGTTGAATGACTGTCTTCAGCTGGGGTCATAATCCCAGGGACTGGGGACCACATTGCCCTCCTTGCTCAGCAGGGAGCCTGCTTCTCCCTCTCCTTCTGCCCATCCCCCTTCTTGTGCTCTCTCTGTGTCAAATTAAAAAAAATTTTTTTTAAAGATTTTATTTATTCATTTGATAGACAGAGATCACAAGTAGGCAAGAGGCAAGCAGAGAGAGAGAAAGGGAAGCAGGCTCCCTGCCAAGCAGAGAGCCTGATGCGGGGCTGGATCCCAGGACCCTGGAATCATGACCCGAGCTGAAGGCAGAGGCTTTAACTCACTGAGCCACCCAGGCACCCCTAAAAGAAAGATTTTATTCATTTATTTGAGAGAGGGAGAATGAGAAAGAATATGAGATAGGGGAGGGTCAGAGGAGAAGCAGACTCCCTGCCAAGGAGGGAGCCCAGTGTGGTACTCCATCTTTGGACTCCAGGATCATAACCCAAGCTGAAGGCAGTTGCCCAACCAACTGAGCCACCCAGGCAACCAAATAAATCTTTAAAAGACAAACAAAATCAGATGACATTGGACTTCTCAGAAGTAACATTAGACACCAGGAATCAGTGGAAATGTACCTGTTAACTTCCGAGGGAAGTCAATTTCCAAGATGAAATTCGATAGCTAGCCAAATTTCAGTCAAATGTGAGGCTGAATCAGGTTTTTTCAGACAGCCAAGAACCAAAAAAAAACAAAGTGAAAAAAAATGGACCTATTAAGTACTCCTTTATAAAAAGCTATTAGACAATTTCTCCAGTAAAATAAGGGCATAAAACAAGAAAGAGGAATACAATGGGTCTTGGTAAACTAGATACCCAATATAGCAAAATAACAAAATTCAGTTCTACTTTGATGATAAAGATTAAAGAGCCAAGATGAGACACTCAGCTGGCCTAGAAGCAACTGCTTAAATTGGAGCAAGACGACAGAGGGCTTAGGGTTATCTCTAGAAAAAAACATGGAATTGAAAGATTATATGGCATGTTGGCGATTTAAAAAAAAATATTGATACTGAGTGTTGCTGGGAGGATGGGGGTCGGGAGAGGGTGGTGGGGTCATGGACATTGGGAAGGGTATGTGTTATGGTGAGTGCTGGGAAGTGTGTAAGCCTGATGACAGACCTGTACACCTAGGGCAAATAATACATTATATGTTAATAAAAATAATTAAAAAATAATGTTGATAGCAGTATATTTAGAGAGGACAGTAAAAATTTAATAAACATAATGGAATATTTATAAAAATGAAGAATAGATATGAAAAAAACCCTAAGCAAATGAAAAAGCTAAGTAAATTTGAAAGAAAAGCTAAATTTGGGCCAAACAAGAAAAGCTAATTAAGCTATCTGTTCACTGCTTGGTTCTGAAGTTTTTATGTTGTCTTGGGACGCCTGGCTGGCTCAGTTGGTTAAGCCGCTGCCTTTGGTTCAGGTTATGATCCCAGGGTCTTGGGATCAAGTCCTGCATCTGACTCCTTGCTCAACAGGGAGCCTGCTTCTCTCTCTGCCTCTGTCTGCCGCTATGCCTGCGTGTGCGCTTGAGTTCTCTCTCTCTCTCTCTGACATATAAATAAATAAAATCTTTATGTTGTCTCAATAACATACACATTCTGTTGATGTGACCAAAATTGTGATAAAGTTAGATTAGGATGATAGGACTGCACTACAGGAAATTAATAGAAAATGTGTAAAATGATAAACCAAGAAATAGTATAATATCTAGAAATTTAAAGATTAAGCCTATCATTAAAAGCTAAAAACTAAAAGAGGTTGTTTCAGGGAGTAATAATGGTTCAGATGGGGACATATTTTTTTCTCTTTGTGACTTCTTATTTGATAAGCAAACTTTGTGCATTTATATTATCAGTAAAACTATACTTAATTTAAAAATGAGTTACTTCAGGGGTGCCAGGCTGGGTCAGTCATAGACCATCTGACTCTTGATCTTGGGATCATGAGTTTATGCCCCACAATGGGTGTAGAGATTACTTGTTAAAGAAAATTTGAAAAAAGTTACTTTGCATATCTTTCCACTTACGAGATGGTGAAACCTGAATATATTGCTCTAGAGGTAACACAAAAGGAAGCACAAGGGCAATTTTAGAGGAGTGGTGATGATTTCATTGAGGACCATTTTACAGGTTGGAAATTGTTGGACATGACAGCAAAATCTTAACCTGTGGACCACAACTTTGGCCTTCACCCTTTTATGTCCAGTAGTCTGCAGACCATATTTCCTTGAATGTCTTCTTCACCAATATCTCAAGTCAGTCTTGTCCAAACTAACCTGATGATTATCACCACCTTCACATTGCCCCTCTTGTATTCTTTCTCTCAACTGGTAGCATTATCACCAACCATTCACCCCAACCTAGAAATACGGAGTCACCATTGACTATTCCCTTTAACTCATTCCTGACAGACATTTCCCAAGTTCTGTTAATATTACTACCTAAATTTTTAAAATATGAACTTTTATCCATTTTCACTTGTCTAGTTCAATATTTCTTCATTCCAAGCTTGAATTACAACAGTCTGCTGTCTTATCTCCTTCAATTCTATCCTTCATTTCATCACCAAAGTATTCTTTTTTTTTTTCACCAAAGTATTCTTAACTATGTTTACCTTTCTATGAAACCAGTGGTTCTTAAACCTGTGTGTGTGTGTGTGTGTGTGTGTGTGTGTGACTGATTTTAGAAAATGAAAATGTTTAGTGATGTTAATTTAAGAATAAAAAAACTCAAGGAAGTCTAAATAATTCAGCAATAATTACAGAGCAGTTATTAACACATTGTCACAATGAATGTCAAACTGCATTCATTTATCCAATCAAAGAATAGTTACTGAGCACTCACTACTATGTGCTAGAGGATGTGGGGGATCATGGCCAAAGCAGTAGAGTCCTTGCTTTTATGGAGCTTACATTTCAGTGAAGGGAAACAGACCATTAACAAATAAACAAACAGGTAGTGATAAGTACTATAAAGAAAATAGCACATAAGTTCGGGTGGGTTGTTTTATTTAGGGAGGACAGTAGAAGCCTCAATGGCATCTGCATGGAGACTTGAAAGAAGTTGAGAGTGCCATATGGGTATTTGAGAGAAAGGGGTTTCAGAAAATGGAAACAGAGTGTACATTCTGAAGTAGGAGTGCTTGGACTGTTTGGGAAATAGCAAGAACCGAGTCGAGTGTTTGGAGTCGAGTGGGCAAGAAGGAAATCAGTAGAAGATGAAGTCAGAAAGAAAGCTGTAGACTCATAGGACATGGTAAAGACTTTGGATTTATCTTAAATGTGATGGAGAGTCTCTGGGGGCTTTGAACAGAGGTGTGATAGGCACCAATTACACATTGTGGATCTGTTTTTCTCATTCTTACAAATCATAGACTCTGACGTCACTTCTGTCCTGTTTCTGCAGACTTTGTAAAGAGAAGGATCTTAATGTTTGTTGATTTAATGAGGCGAGTTTGGAGGAGAGGAAGAATAGTAGATGGAAGTCTTCAGTACAGATGGAGGACCATTTTATCTTAATGCACAAACAGCCCAAAATAGAGAAGGCTGATTTTCTTTAAGAAACTTATTGCTGGGACGCCTGGGTGGCTCAGTTGGTTAAGCGGCTGCCTTCAGCTCAGGTCATGATCCCAGCATCCTGGGATCGAGTCCCACATCGGGGCTCCTTGCTCGGCAGGGAGCCTGCTTCTCCATCTGCCTCTGCCTGCCTCTCTGTCTGCCTATGCTCACTCTCTCTGACAAATAAATAAATAAAATCTTAAAAAAAAAAAAAAAAGAAACTTATTGCCGAATTACAAGCTTATTGCTATCCGTTTACAAGTCATTGACTTTATATTGTGAGTACTAATGTTAATAAGCCTCATGTAAATATGAAAAGAACGTTCATTCCATCTTTCCACCCCTGCTCTGGGTTATATTACAAAGCATTCCTGAATTGACTGACAATGAAGGGTGTTACACCCAGATTATTTTTTTTCCCATTGTGGACTAGTTTTTCCACGTGGCAAGAAGGATGATTGGTGGTATTTCCTGATTATATACTCCCATCTCTAAGATCCAGAAGAGAAATCCTCTTCTCTAGTTTCAATAAGAAACTTCCAAATGAAAGCCTTGGATTGGCCTGGCTGGGATCACATGTTAATTTTTGGCTCAATCACTACAGCTAGAGGAATGAAAGAGTCACTGAGAGGCCAGTTACAAATCAGGTACCCAGCCCAGCCCTGGGGAGAAGGTACTATGATGGATAGCTGAGCAGGAAGGAGAGGGAAAACGAGACAGATCAAATATATAAGCATCTACTATATATGGTATACAAAATCTTTGACAATCTGAAGACTGCCTACTTCTATAGCCTTATTTCCTTCCACTCCAGAATTAAATCATACTCCAGAATTACAGCAGAATAGTTCATGGAATGTGCTTTGAGATGAACAGACCTAGGTTTGCATCAGAAATTTGCAATTTACTACTTATGATTTTAGGTAATTTTTTAAAAATATTTTTGTTTATTTATTTCTTTGACAGAGAGATACACAGCAAGAGAGGGAACAAAATGGGGAGAGTGGGAGAGGGAGAAGCAGGCTTCCTGCTGAGCAGGAGCCCAATGTAGGGCTCAATCCCAGGACCCTTGGATCACAACCGGAGCTGAAGGCAAATGCCCAATGTCTGAGCCATCCAGGCACCCCAGACTTTAGGTAATTTTTGTAACCTCCCTAAGACTTAGTTTCTTAATTTGTTAAATGTGGTAAATATTTGAACCAAAGGAAATGATATAAGAAAAACCCTTGGCATGGGCTCTTCTAGGTATGAGTGTGAGATTTTAGGGAATTGATAAATAACATCCCTCTTTTCCTCTTTTAAGTTAATTTAAAGAGATACTAGGGAATGATAAAATGGAAATACCTTAAAAAACATGCCATTTTTATGCTCAAAACCCTCATAGATTTCTCAACTCACCTAGAATAATTATAGGTCTACACAGCCCTAAATTCACCCTTCCCACTCCCCAGTGTCTGTTACCTCTCTGCCCTCATTTCCTATGGTTTCCCCTGTGCTCACTTTACACAGCCACACTGGCTTCATTACTATTCATCAAACTTCCAAGAAATCTCCCACCTCAGATTCTTTGTCTTTGCTTTTCCTCCTTTTGGCCAAGAACACTGTAGGCCTATGCATGTACATGGCTTCCTCCCCACTTAAGGAAAGAAATAGATATAGTCTCTGTCCTTATTGAGCCCCTAGTCTAGTGAGGAGATTAACATTAAAGGGATAAACAAACAAACATGATGATTATGGATATTATCCATTTATCCAAATGAATAAACAAACAAACATGATATGAGTACAAAGTGTGATGAGTGTGACAATAGAAAACACCTGTACTTACTCCAAGAGAGAATAATGGGGCAGGATTGAAGAATTTAGACTGGTAAACAAAGGAAAGGCCCTAGAAGGAAAGGTCATTTAAGCTGGAGATGGTGTATGAAAATAACATAATCAGAAAGTACAGACTTTGTACTTTGTACTTTCCATTGTCCAGCCTAGTAGAGATGGAACAAGAATGAAGTATCACCTGAGAGCCAGGCAGACAAGTGGTCAGGGTCTGGAATGTTCACTCACACCTAGGCACTGGCAGATGGAAGTTTAGGAGCAGAAAATTCAGTTAAATGAGGAAATACTATTAAAAGGGAAACAGTCTAATAGGATCAGAGTATAACCAAGAGCAAGATTCAATCAATGCTCTATTGAGAACTATTCTCTGGGCTTTCTTATAATGTTAGAGAGAATTGTTCTTAGAACAGAGTGGGGCCCTTTCTTTACCTTTCAATAAGAATGTAAGTTAAGATGACATTACTTTGGAAGTAATCTTAACTGTTTTCAAACTGACTTGTAAACTTAAAAAAATAATTCCAGACACAGGAAGTTGCATAAATAGTATATAAAGTCCTGTGTAACCTTTGCCTAACACCCTCTAATAGTGACGTCTTATATAAATATCTTACATACACAAAATCAAAACCGGAAATTGACATTGGTACAATACTGCTGTGATGATGAATTTTTGTGTCAACTTGATTGGGTCACAGGATGCCCAGATAGCTGGTTAAAAACTATTTCTGAGGGGCGCCTGAGTGGTTCAGTGGTTAAGCCTCTGCCTTCGGCTCAGGTCATGGTCTCAGGGTCCTGGGATCGAACCCCACATCGGGCTCTCTGCTCAGCGGGGAGCCTGCTTCTCCATCTCTCTCTCTCTGCCTGCCTCTCTGCCTACTTGTGATCTCTGTCTGTCAAGTAAATAAATAAAAAAAAAAAGAAAAAAAACTATTTCTGAGTGTGTCTGTATTAGTCTTTCTGGAGAAGATTAGCATTTGAATGAGTAGCCTGAGTAAAACAGATGACCCTCTCCAGCATAAGTGGGCATCATCTAATCCCTTGAGGGCGTGAATAAAAAAAGGAAGGTGGAAGAAGATGGAATTCACCCTGCTTCTTCCTGACTGCTGAGTGGAGACGAGGTCCTCCTGCTCTCAGTGCTCCTGGTTTTCCAGGCCTTCAGACTTGGACTAGAGTTGACAGCATTGGTTCCCTTGGTTCTCAGGTCTTCAAACTGTAACACTGGCTTTCTTGGCTCACTGGCTCCTATATTTCATATAAATGAAATACATACATTCTGGCTCTTTCTCTAGAGAATCCTGACTAATACAACTGCTAATTGGACTACATACCTTATTCAGTTTTCACTAGTTTTTTTATGCACTCACTTGCCTGTATGTATGTGTTTATGTGTGTGTGTTTACTTCTAGGTAACTTTGATACCATAAACAAATTCATGTAGCGCCTGTTAAAGTCAACATAGAGAACTACTTGTACAACTCAATACCAACAAAACAAAACAAAATAAAACAAAACCCAAGCCCAATTTGATTAAGAATGTGCTGAGGGTCTGAATAGATATTTTTCCAAAGAAGACAGACAGATGATCATTGTCATATAATGTGCTTAACATTACTATTCATTAGGGAAATGCAAATCAAACCCACAGTGAGATATCACCTCACACCTGTTAGAATGGCTATTATCAAAAAGATAAGAAATGACCAGTGTTGCTGAGGATGTGGAGAAAAAAGGAACCTTGTGCACTGTTGATGGGAATGTAAATTGGTGAAGCTTTATGGAAAACAGTATGAGAGTTCCTTAGAAAATTAAAAATAGCCTACCATATGATCCAGTAATTCCATTTCTAGATATTTATCCAAAGGAAACAAAGATTCTAACGCAAAAAGGTATTTGTAGCCCCATGTTCATTGCAGTGTTATTTATAATGGCCAAGATATGGAAACAACCTAAGTGTCTACTGATAAATGGATCAAGAAAACGTGGAACACACACACACATACACACACACACCCAAAATGGAGTAGTATTCAGCCACAAAACAGTAAGGAAAAATCTGCCATTTACAACAACATAGATGGACCTTGAGAGCACTATGGTGAGTGAAATAAGTCAGAAAAAGACAAGTACCATATTATCTCACCTACATGTGGAATCTAAAAAGAAAAAAAGCACCTCATAGATATAGGAAACAGATAGGTGGCTGCCAGAGGTAGGGTGTAGAGTATGGGCAAAATGGGCAATGGAAGCCCATTATAAAACAAATAAGTCCTAGGTATGTAATGTGCAGCATCGTGACTGTAGTTGATAATACTGCATTGTATATTTGAAGGTTGCTAAGAGAGTAACACAAGAAAAAATTTGTAACTATGTTTGGTGATGAAAAAGAATAAGATACAAAACTGTTCTATCAGGATGTAAGAATTCTTCATGCCCCGCCTACGGCCATACCACCCTGAACGCGCCCGATCTCGTCTGATCTTGGAAGCTAAGCAGGGTCGGGCCTGGTTAGTACTTGGATGGGAGAATTCTTCATGCCCCTCTTTTATAGTCATACTTCCCCAACTTTGTCCCTGTTCTTTAATTTATTCTCCAACTTCATAGTTTTGTCATGTGGGGAATGGTATGTAAATGGAATCCTACAGTATATAATTTTTCTTTTTTTAAAGATTTTATTTATTTATTTATTTGACACTGAGAGAGAGAGATCACAAGTAGGCAGAGATGCAGGCAGAGAGAGAGGGGGGAAGCAGGCTCCCCACCAAGCAGAGAGCCCAATGCTGGGCTTGATCCCAGGACCCTGAGAGCATGACATGGGCTGAAGGCAGAGGCTTAACACACTGAGCCACCCAGGTGCCCCTACAGTCTTTCAAGACTGGCTTTTTCACTAAGCGTGATGCCCTTGAGGTCCACCTATATTGTTTCCTGTATCAATAGTTCATTCATTTTTATTGCTGAGCAGTATCCCATTGCATGGTATAGCAGTGTTTGCTTAACCATTCGCCCACTGAAAGACATTTCAGTTGTTTCATTTCAAATTCTTTATTTATTTTTTAAAAAAGATTTTATTTACTTATTTGTTGGAGAGAGAGAGAGAGCACAAGCAGGGAGAGCTGAGCAAAGAGCCTGATGTGGGATCCTAGGATCCTGGGATCATGACCTGAGCCGAAGGCAGATGCTTAATCAACTGGGCCACCCAGGCATCCCCCAAATTTATTTTTTTAAAAAGTAAATCATTGGTAAGCCTTGGATCTTTCACTTTTGTAAATAACTTTCAATCCACCTCTGGAGTGATAGATTCATTCAGAGTTTCTGAGCAATGAGATAAAGTGTGGGTGGGTGCCAGCAGTTAAGTGTCCAACTCTTGGTTTCAGCTGAGGTTATGATCTCAGGGTCATGAGCTTGAGCCCTTCATTGGGCTCTATGCTCAGGAGTCTGCCTAAGTTTCTCCCTCCCCCTGTCTCTCTCCCCCAAATAAATAAATAAATAAATAAATAAATAAATAAATAAATCTTTTTTAAAAAGTTTCCGAGCAAGATAAATGTAGTCAGAAGTGGGAGCATCACATGGGATGTCACTCTGAATAGATATGACTTTACAGGCATTTTAACTCTCTAAGTACCACTTGGCTGATAACGTAATCCTAAACTGTGTCAAGTCTCTGGATGCTGTGCAGGGAGTGAACCAGAGATGGTGGGCATGAGGCAAAGAGGGCTGGTCAAACTGAAATGTTGTATAGGAGTAAGGAGGAGGGATGACAGGGGGAAATGAGCAGAGCATCATCTTTCCTGTGGTTCTGAAACAGGAAAGATGACAACAGGAGAGTCATTTACACTTCTCATTTCTCTCAAATGACAAGTGGCTGGACTGTCACTACCTTTCAGTGTCACACCCCTTTGAGCCTGCACTTTATGCTAAGTAATAGCCATTACATTACTGATTTTACAAAGCCATGTATGGGAAGAAAACAAACAAATGAAAAAAGGAAATGCTCTGTGTTATAACAAATTCAAAGGAATGTGTTCTTTTTTAACTCAATGAAGTTTCTGTATATTTGAAGTTAGCTTTAGCTCACCTTGGGTAAATAATTGACCCCATCTAGACCTTCAGTTGCTAAAGCTGCAGAGAATATTCATATCTTATTATCCTGAAGGCAATGAAACAGGTCAAGAAAATTCCTCGAGGGGAGCTGGGTGGGTCACTCAGTTAAGTGTCTGACTCTTGATCTTGGCTCAGGTCTTGGTCTCAGGGCTGTGAGTTTAAGCCCCAGCATGAAGCCTCCTTAAAAAACAAACAAACAAACAAACAAAAAAACCCAACTCCCTGAATTTCCATTTTCACTATTTTATTAAAATATTGTTCTTTCAGCTACAGGCCAATATCTTTGATGAACATAGATGCAAAAATCCCCAACAAAATATTAGCAAATGGAGGTGCCTGGGTGGCTCAGTGGGTTGAAGCCTCTGCCTTCAGCTCAGGTCATGATCCCAGGGTCCTGGGATCGAGCCCTGCATCAGGCCCTCTGCTCAGCAGCGAGACTGCTTCCCCCCTCTCACTCTGCCTGCCTCTCTGCCTACTTGTGATCTCTGTCAAATAAATAAATAAAATCTTCAAAAAAAATATTAGCAAATGGAATGCAATGATATATTAAAAAATCATTCACCACAATCGAGTGGGATTTATTCTCAGGATGCAAGAGTGGTTCAATATTTGCCAATCAATGTGATACATCACATCAATAAGAAAAAGGATGAGTCATATGATCATTGCAATAGATGCAGAAAAAGCATTTGACAAAATACAACAGCAATTCATGATTAAAACCCTTGACAAAGTGGGTTTAGAGGGAACATACCTCAACATAATAAAACCCACATATAAGGAATTCACAGCTAACATCACCCTCAATGGTGAAAAACTGAGAGCTTTCCTGCTAAGATCAGGAACAAGACAAGAATGTCCACTCTTATTCAACATAGTGTTGGAAATCCTAGCTACAACAATCAGACAAGAAAAAGAAATAAAAGACATCCAAATTGGTAAGGAAGAAGTAATACTTCTTTGCAGATGACATGATATTACATATAGAAAGCCTAAAGATTCTACCGAAAGCTACTATAGCTGATAAATGAATTCAGTAAAGTTGTAGGATATAAAGTCAATGTTTGGATATCCCTTGATCTTGGGGTTGTAAGTTTGAGCCCATGTTGGGTGTAGAGATAACGTTAAAAAAGAAAAAAGAAAAAAAAAGGAAAAGATGATATCAGAGAGGGAGAAAAACCATAAGAGACTCTTAACTATAGGAAACAAACTGAGGGTTGCTGGAGGGGAGGTGGGAGGGAAGATAGGCTAACAGGGTGATGGGCATTAAGGAAGGCATGTGATGTAATGAGTGCTGAGTGTTATATGCAACTGATGAATCACTAAACCCTACCTCTGAAACTAATAGAAAATAAAAATAAATAAAATAGAACCTTATCTGAAAGCATAAAAATAATAATTTTAAAATCTTTTTTAAAAAGTATGCAATGGGAAAAAAAACACTCTCTTCAACAAATTGTGCTGGGAAAATGGGACAAATACCTGCAAAAGAAGGAAACTGGACCACTTTCTTACACCATACACAAAAATAAACTAACTAACTAAATAAATAAAGATGTAAATGGGTCCTGTGGGCCCTGAAATGATAAAAATCCTAGAAGAGAACATAGGCAGTAATTTCTCTGACATTGGCTATAGCACATTTTTCTAGATAAATCTCTGGAGGCAAGGGAAATAAAAGCAAAAATAAATTATTATGACTACATCAAAATAAAAACTTTTGCACAGTGAAGATAACAATCAACAAAACTAAAAGACAACCTATGGAATGGGAGAAGATATTTGCAAATGACATATCTGACAAGGAGTTAATATTCAAAATATATGAAGAACTTACACAACTTAACACCCCCCCAACAATCCAATTTTAAAATGGGAAGAAAACATGAAGAGACATTTCTCCAAAGAACACATATAGATGCTCAACATCCCTCATCATCAGGGAAATACAAGTCAAAACTACAATGAGATATCACCTCATATTGGTCAGACTGGCTAAAACAGAATTTAAAAACCCTGCAAGAAACAAGTATTGAGGGATGCCTGGGTTCTCAGTTGATTAGGCATCTGCCCTCGGCTCAGGTCATGATCCCAGGGTCCTGGGATCGAGTCCCACATCAGGCTCCTTATTCAGCAGGGATTCTGCTTCTCTCTCTGCCTGCCACTCCCCTTGCTTGTGCTCTCTCTCTCTCTCTCTCAAATATAATCTTTAAAAAATAAAAAGAAACAAGTATTGGCAAGGATGTGGGAAAAAAAGGAAACCTCATACACTGTTGGCAGGCATGCCAACTGGTGTACCTGCTATAGAAAATAGTACGGAGGGGCGCCTGGGTGGCTCAGTGGGTTAAAGCCTCTGCCTTTGGCTCAGGTCATGATCCCAGGGTTCTGGGATCGAGCCCCGAATTGGGCTCTCTGCTCAGCAGGGAGCCTGCTTCCCTTTCTCTCTCTCTGCCTGCCTGTGATCTCTGTCAACTAAATAAATAAAATCTTTAAAAAAAAGAAAAGAAAATAGTATGGAGGTCCCTCAAAAAATTAAAAATAGACTATTCTATTATCTAGTAATCACATTACTGGGTTTTTACCCACAGAACACAAAAACATTACTTTGAATGGATACATCCTTATGTTTATTGCAGCATTATTTACAATAGCCAAACTATGGAAGCAGCCCAACTGTCCACTGATAGATGAAGGGATAAAGGTGTGGTATGAGTTTGTGTGTGTGTGTGTATGTGTGTGTGGTGGGGGGAGGGATGGGTGAAATAGGGGATGGGGATTAAGAATACACTTACCATGATGATCACTGAATAATGTATAGAATTGTTGAATCACTATTGTACACTTGAAACTAATATAACAATGTATATTCAGGATACTGGAATTAAAATTTAAAAATTAAAAAATATATTGTTCTTTCAAAATACTCTACGGTAAAGAGGATTTGTGAGGCTCTAGATGAGCAAAACGTATTTTAGACACTAACCCTGCTTTTGGTAGGCTCACACAAGCATAATACACAAGGCCTTATCCCAGGTATTAGAAATAAATATTGCTTGATATCTTTCTTGACATTGTCTTCTTCAACAAAATTTCCTCTACCTTAGTGGCCCATTTCCATAATCATCATTTAAAGTCCTTGTGCTCTGTGACCATATCTCTTCTATCCATCCAGATTGCTTATCTCAGTGCTTGCCATGGGATCACTCCTGGATCTCTTTGGACTCTCTAGTCTTTTGAGTTTCTGCTGGTTCCCTTTTCCTCAGCTCCCTTCTGCCTTTTTTTCTCCCTTTTTCCAGAATACAATGGTTTGCCACCTCAATAATTATTTTGCCAAAACCTCAAGCTGTCTTTTCCCTCTCCTTTTGGAAGAAATGACCACTTTCTCCACACTTTTTTCACATTTTCTCCACACTAACTCCACACTTTCTTCATACTTTCTCTGCACTTACGCCACACACTCCTGCACCAAAATTTAAATGAAAAGGGCACACAAGAGAAAACTGGTACCCTTACAAATTTATGATTACTAAATTCAAAGTGCCTTCACTATTTCTGGTAACCCCATGTGTTTCTCTGACCTCCTTTCTCTCTCCCTCACAAGAAGGCTTTTCTACAGCTTCTCTCTCCTCAAACTTCCACCGTAGACCCATTCTCCCCCTACTTCCTCCAGAAAATGATCTACCTTCATCTTAACAGAGAAAATAAGAGTTCAGTATAGGTAAGCTCCAACAAGTTCCTGCACCTAGAAAAAGTCCCTGCACCTCATTTTTCACTCCTGTTGTAGCAAATGTGCCCCACCTCCTATTCAAAGCTTAGCCTCAATCTAGGTTTCCACTCTCTTTTGAGCCCAACACTATCCATTATCTCTTCTTTCTCTGGTCCTTTTGCCTCTGCAAGTGTATTAGTCCTTCCCATCAGCGTTTAAACATGCATGTCCATCTCAGAACAGAACTCTTCCCTTACACCCACTCTCTACTTTTCAGTTACTATTGTTCTTCGTTTCCCCAATTTACCATGAAGCAATAGAAGGCATTTTTTTACTGTGATAGTTAGTTTCCATCTCAGAGCTGTCCTCTAGTGCCATCCTCCCTACCTATCCTTTTTCTAATAAAAGATCATGCTCTCAGCTACGAAAGTCCCAGGCTTGATGAACTGTGGCCAGTCTCTGGCTTCAGCAATTGGTGCTTGGCCCCATGACCTGGGTAACTCAGGGGCCAAGAAAGTAATCAGAAACTATACTGGGTATTTCAAAGCGAGAAGGAGTTAACCCAGAGAACGCTTTCCATAAGCATGGAAAGGCTGAAAGAGCAAATAACTCTTGGTCAACAGAAGCGAAAAGGGGTATAGACTCAAGAGTTCACGGGAGGAGGCTGTAGGCTTGGGGCTCCAAGCTGCAGGGCAAGATCTCCCACTAGGGGGCAGACTTTTGAGATTTGGCTAGCTAGATCCAGGCTTGCCTAGTAGGCAACATGAATCAGAACAATGGT
The DNA here is from genome assembly GCA_003697995.1 of Taxidea taxus jeffersonii. NCBI lineage: Eukaryota > Metazoa > Chordata > Mammalia > Carnivora > Mustelidae > Taxidea > Taxidea taxus. Next base: position 91,660 of record ML105747.1, on the reverse strand, counting down.
TAGCTCCAAACACTGAGGGAATACGTCCTGGTAGCTGCTGGTTCCTCTAAGGAACGCTGAGAAGGGAGTAGGGGAGTTCAGAAAGAAGCTGGAAGCTGGAGCCACCTTCCCCAGCTGCTGGAGTGATGAAATGGCAGCTTGGGGAAGGGGAAGAAATTCCTTTTTCCCCTCCTGTTGCCTTCTAATGCTCCTCTAGTGCCTCCCATTCATTGAAACTGAAAAGAAACTAGCAGACAAAAGAATCTGAGAAATGTCCTTTGCTGAGTTCCAGCCCCATATCTCAAAGCAGCATATAAGTTTAGAGTTGGTAAAAGTCTGGCACATGACCTAGGCTGGAATTGACTTATAAATCCAGATCAATAGGAACTTTTTTTTTTTCCCCTCTCAGCTCCCAGGGCTCTAAGGATTGATCTCAGAGTGCAGGTAGCACATGGAAAAGCTTGACCAAGGAGAACAGTGGAAAGAATCAAGTAGGAACAGGTGACTCCCAGCATTATCACTGCTCACCTTCTAAGTTCCTGAAATTCTAAGATGAAATCGAAAAGGGGTGTGAATGCCATCAATTTCCATCCAGGATAGGGCAAGACTGCCCTACAAATAAATTTTAGAGGTTCTTTTAATAACAAAAGTTATATTTTGATTATGCCAAGAGGTGTGCTTATTCAATGTAATGGTTACTCCAACAGCTTTGACAGGGGCCTAGAAAAAGAAAAGCAAGGGAAGGAGACAGAGAAGCTCTTGTCAAGGAGGTATGAGAGATCAAAGCAATGTTTTAGAAATCAAAGTTGGAGAGTCTTTCAAGAGCTAGGTAGTAATGTCCAATGTCATTGAAATAATGACCCAAAGAGGGAGTGATTAGGCTCACATTCCTTATTACTAGTGGTACAATGCTAAATTTTAATCATCTTTGTATAAATTCTTTCTCGATTTCTGATTCAAATTGAGAGGAAGATTCTTGGTTTATAGTTTGTAGAATTCACTTTCTTCTCCTTTATGAAAAATCAAAGAATTAAGTTCAAGAATGAGTACCTTAATATATGGTATCACCCAGAGAATGCACAAAGAACAAGAACATAGCTCAGCAACTTTTTTGAAGGAACTTACAGTCCAGCCAGGGAGACCCTTATTTAAACTGAGGAGCTCTGAATCTTCAGCCAACTTCAGAAGAAAGTTGTGAATTTTATTCTTTTTTTTTTTTAAGACTTTTTATTTATTTATTAGAGAGAGGGAGAGCTCAAGCAGGGGGAGCAGCAGGCACAGGGAGAGGGAGAAGCAGGCTCCCCACTGAGCAGGGAGCCCAATGTGGGGCTCAATCCCAGGACTTTGGGATCATGACCTGGGCCGAAGGCAGACACCTAACTGACTGAGCCACCCAGGCACCCCATGAATTTTACTCTTTAAAGCAGACATATTGAAAATTATTGTTTTAAAAATCAGAAAATATTTGCTAGGTCATTTTTTTAATTTCACAACCTGTGTCTTCATTCTCTAAGACTGCCATAACAAAATACCACATGCTGGGTGGCTTAAATAACAGATATTTATTTTCTCACAGTTCTGAAGGCTGAAATTCTGTAAGTGCCAACTGGTTTGGTTTCTCCTGAGGCCTCTCTCTTTGGCTTGCAGATGGCTGCCTTCTCCCTGAGTTCTTACCTGATCTTTTCCTCTGCACATGTACATGCCTGTGTCCTAATCTCCTTTTCTTATAAGAATACCAGTCATATTGGATTAGGGTCCACCCCTATGACCTAATTTTACCTTAATTACATCTATAAGGTTCTAGTGCTAAATACAATCACATTCTGAGATACCAGGGGTTAGGATTTCAACATATGAATTTGGGAGCAACACAGTTTAGGCCATAACACCCTGAACACCAATTCTCCACAATGTGTTAAGATGATTTGTAATAGCAGTGGATATTCCAACTGGATGAAGATAGTTTTCTAATCCAATTAAAAAAAAAACAAACTTTAAAAAAAAATCACATTACTTCAAACCAAGCTATTAAAAAATATCCAGGAGGAAATATCATCTACTTAATAAATATTAGCTCTTATAATACTGTTCCCTTAACTTTAAGCCAAGCTACCAGTTGACATGAGTCTTCTCGGCTTGAGTTAGTTCCTCTGCTTTTCATGGTAAGAGTTGGATGTGATATCTGCTGTTCTCATTCCAATCCAGACTCCTTAAAGAAAAGCCCTGAGAGTGTGTATACTGTTTACTTTTTCAATCCTGCATGGCAACAGGATTTAGTGTCTCCCTCATTTTAAAAGCTCCTTTCCACGCCCCTCAACAAGGCCCTCTAGGAGAAAAACATTTTCCACATACTCTGCTTATGTATCTTAGTAGCTGATTATACCTTCATGTTTGTTTCCAAAATACTACCCGTTACAACTTGCACAACTTGGAAGCCTGTATATCGGTTCATTATGCAAAAGTCTACATTTACACGAAAATCTGTCTCGCTTTTCCCGCAGGCATCAAGTTGCAGCGCCCTGCCCTTTCACGCCATTCATAGGATTTGGAAGGGTAGGGCAATGGCAGAGCACATACTCAGACATCATTGCCGTAGCTGAAGAACTGGCTGGTCTTCACACTCTCCAAGGGAAATCATGTGTATTCTATTAGGAAGCAAGGAGGGAAGCCCTACATCTCCCACTCTAAGAAATTCTTTTGGAGAACTGGATGATGCTGTAACCTGCCACATAGGATGAGACCGTGCCTAAAAACAGTGAAAGACAAACTAAATGTAAACAAAATTCTCTACTAATGGCACATCATTATATTAATTAATACCAAAAGTGAATGATTGTGCCAATATAAACTGTGAATCTAAGAAACCTATTCTTATTTATTCTCAGTGTGATAAATGTAGTATTTTAGAATTTAGACGAAAGAAAAGTGCTTCCCCCTCCTCCCAGGGAAACTAGGAGACACCCTTTTCTCTAATAATGTAAACTATGTAACAGATTTTCCAACAATGTTGCCTTGGCTCATGAGTATACCCTGGAGTGTTTATAGGTGTGCCCAAATATTGATCTTTTCAGGCCTCAGGTTATCTGGATCTCAGGGTAGATAGTGCAGGCGCCTCTGTTTCCTGCCATGTCCCTTAAAATAATTATAATGTTTGCTTTGTAATATAATGCCAGTTATGATATAATAGGTAAAAAAAAAAAAAAAAAACCACCCTGCTGTAACTGACCGTATTTTTCTCTTTTTCTTCCCCCTTTTGTATGTCAGGAAGCTCTGAAATAAATGTGAAGTTTATTATAGAGTTAGGATATTTTCATTTTATTTTTTCCCTTTGCTCTGATTTTCTATTTTATTAACCTTATTTTACAAAACTTTTATGCAGAAAAATCCCTTTGGAAAAAAATCATGATAAAAATTTCTATTAGTGGTGTTAGAGAAGTTGAAATATAAAATTTAAGCATAAACATCGCCCTGGCTGCTTTATGTTATTTACCAATTCATGATCATCCTAGAGAAAAATGACCTTTGATGAAAATCCTACATTAGATTGTAGTTAAACACATGTCTTCCTATCCAATTCTCAGTCGTTTCCTCCACATGGTCATCTGTTATATTGCTAAAAAAAAAAAAGTACATTTAATGGCTCTTAACAACATTCAGTTGATATGTGCAGCGCACTCCTGAGTGGAAATGGTTAATACAAGATGTTCTACAGCAGTGGAGGCGATGGAGCTTGTAGCAGCTTCCAAAATGAAGCACTTGAAACTCGTAACTGTAAGTTCTTTGAAAAATAATCTCCTTAATTCTACTATATTCCACCTTCAAAGAATCTCTTCTTTTCACCAAGTCATTATAGATAATGTTACTGATCAAGATCTTGACAGGTCAAAGAAATAATTGTTACAAATAGTTCTACCAGAGTCCAGAGTACCAAAATATTCCGTTACTCCAGTTCTCCTACTACTGATACACAGTAACACTGGGACACTATAAATCTGCTCCATGGCTATAAAACTCCAATCAAGAAAGGCCCAACTATTCCTGGTCTTGAGTTCGTAAATGAACCCTATGTGGTGTGACAAAAAAGGAATGTTTGGCTAATATTTTTCAATGTAGGCTAATGTGTAATTCCAAAGATCAACTCCGTAAATCTGGATGGTTTCACTCAAAGAATAAAATAGTCTTTAAAAAATGCACAGACTACATATTCTTCAGAAGATAGTCCAGAAATGTATAGCAAAGAGTATGATGTTTTTACATATTAATAAATGCTTGGAGTTCAGATACTATGTACTAAAAGAAACCCATAGGCTTTTATAGTAAGCGGAGCTAGAGGCAAAATTGAAATTCAACAATTTATAACTTTAATTAGGATATAACTCTAAATAAAAGAATACTGCCTCTCCAAATAAAGACAGATGCCTAAGTCAGTATTTTATTTGAATGAATATACACACCAAAAAATTCCATAAAGTTATATTTGTGATTAGCCCCTTTTCAAATTGTGCTTGTACTGTTGATGAGAACATATATCTTGAAACAAGATTTATAAAGTCATCGCTTTCCTTTCAAATGCTCAAATTAACATAATACTGAACACTAGTGTCATTTTGGACTTTGGGAAAATTACTTAACTTTTCTAGCCCTTAGTTTTCTAATCTATGTAATGGAAATAACAGTACCTACTTCATAGAGTTGTTTTGAGAATTAGGAAAATCACATATATAAGACAATGACCACAGAGTCTGATATAACTAAATATCCAACAAGTGCTAGCTGTTAATGTTATTGTGAAAATGATCTTTGTCATTATTATTCTGTTACTATCCTTTCCTGGTAGAACCATCTCAGGGGGCCTGCGTGGCTCAGTCAGTTAAACGAACGCTTTTAGCTCAGGTCATGATCCTGGAGTCCTAGGATTGAGTCGTTTGTCATGCTCCCTGCTCAGTGGGGAGTCTGCTTCTCCCTCTGACCCTTCCCCCTCTTTTGCTCTCTCTCTCTCTCTCTCTCTCAAATAAATAAAATCTTAAAAATAAGTAAATAAAACCATCTCAGACTCCAGTTTCTTCCAACATTTTCTTATTCTGTGATTTCAGCCATGGAGACTCCCAGTAATACCCAAATAATGATGATGATGATGACGATGACAACGACAATGACGACAACAGAAGATAATGAGGACAGGGGCGCCTGGGTGGCTCAGTCGTTAAGCGTCTGCCTTCAGCTCAGGTCATGATCCCAGGGTCCTGGGATGGAGGGCCACTTTGGGCTCCCTGCTCTGCGGGAAGCTTGCTTCTACCTCTCCCACACCCCCTGCTTGTGTTCCCTCTCTCTTCTCTCTGTGTCTCTCTCTTCAAATAAATAAATAAATAAAATATTTTTAAAAGGAAGATAATGAGGACAATAAAAACAAAGTCTCCAAAAACTTGTTATGAATGATCATGTGGATTTGGGGGATTCTTATATGGTATTACAGTCAAGAAACCTAGGAATACTTCAACCTAGTCTTTGTCTAGTTGTTTCTTCTCACATGATTTCCACATAGAAAAAAATACTCACAATGATCCAGGGAAAATGGCAAAAAAGTTATCAGTTTATTATTAGCTGGTCCTGTACTTAAATTCCAATGCAGAGATGTCTGGTTAGCTGTGTTAGTGAATGTGACCTGGTGAAAAGGATTACTTTAAGTGCTTTTTCACTAGTTTAAGTATAAATACATATTTTAGTGCCTTACTAACTTCAAGTTGACCACTTGGTACAAAAGACTAAAGAGATAAGATTGTTTGTGGTTACTAAGAATGGAAGAGAAAGAATCGGATGACTAGGACTACCTTTGGAGAAGACCCTTCAACACTTTCTCTGGCTCTTGCTTCATGGTATAAGAGGAAGAAGAGAGATTCATAAGTAAGTGCAGGACCTTATATACCATATACCCCCAACTACAGTTAAATGTGGTCCAACAGTGTTTAAGATTTGGCTCCAATTAGATGAATATTCCCTTGGAAGGTTAGCATTTCCTTAGAAGAGGGAAGAAGAGATCCTTCTCTACTCTTATTTCCCAGTGGTTCAAGAAATGAACCTACAAATAAAGAGAAATGGAATGTAGCTCTAACACATCAAGAAATAATAATTACTCAAAACTGTCTGAAAAATAATGATGAAATTATGAGTTCTTATCTTTAAACACTCTAAAAAAATTATGTTTTTAGAACCTAACTAGAAAGGCCTAACATTTTTTAAACTATATCTCTTCCTGAAAATGAGAACTCTGGATAGTAGAAATGAATAGATATTTTTAAAAGACCTTTTTTATTAGTTTAACTCTCAACTAATTAATGAAATACATTTATTAATCATCAATGAATATTTATATATACATACAAAGATGGAATACCTCCTCTATGATGGCATGAAATAGAAAAGTAAGGACAAAAATTAAAAAAAAATTTTTTTGGTCAAATCAGCATAACTGAGAGTAACTAAAAGATCATTCAGATAACAAACAACCAAGTGAAAAACTGTCTTCTAGGGCACTTTGTGCTCTCACAGTCTTCTGGCCGATCAACTACCTTACTATATATCATATCATAAATGATTCTTAAGCATACCCATAATTTGCAATTTTATTCTAATCTTTTTTGTTTTGTTTTGAACACTGAATATATTTTTAAGAGTCCTACAGACTGCAAAACAAAATAACAAAAAGATTGACTCAAGATTCTCTTTATTTAATCACAGAAAGTGAAGAGAAACTTGCTGCCCATTTTTGAGTTGGTCCTTGTCAGGGCTGAGCCACAACAGTTAGTGAATGTTTCACATATTCCTGAAAATATCAGTTACATTTCAGTGGTTTAGTTTTAAGCTACTTATGTATCATAAAAAGGAAATAAAATTGGCTCAGACTCCCTCATTCATTCATCCATTCAAGATCTGACTCTCAGGAAGATACAATCTATGGAGCAAAGAGTTATATAATGAGGTAATTAATGCAATATAGATGCTAAAGAAGGTATTTGGGAGTAGAGAAGAGGGAGCAAGTCACTCTGCCTGGGGGAAAGAGAAGGAGGTGTGGGAAGGATTCAAGGAGAAGATGGAAAAGCTGTTTTCAGTATGACTAAGAGAACCAGGTGGATGAGGCAGGGTACGAGGTGTGGCAGAGGTGGAGGAAAGGACATTCTAGGTGGAAGGAAAATCTGCATACATGCATAGAGGCATAGCAAAATATACATGTTTGGAAAGTTGACAATCCTTTTTGCCTAGAAATCATAAGAGAAATGAAAAAAATATATAGGAGAAAATGCAGGTAGATGAAGCTAGAAAATTTAGCAGTAAATAGTGAAAATAAGGCAGAGTAAGGAATTTGAAACTGAGTCTCTGATGATTTCTGAAGGGGGGGAATTAGTAGTAGTTTATTTGAAAAGTGTATTTTAGATTTTAAAAAAAATTCATATTCATTTGAGAGAGAGTGCATGCACATGAGCTGGGGGTCGGGGTGTGGGGAGAGGGAGAAGCAGACTCTCCACTGATCAGGGAGCCTGATGTGAGGCTCAATGAGTGGACCCCAGGATCATGACGTGAGCCAAAGGCAGACACTTAACCATCTGAGCCACCCAGGTGCCCCTGAAAAGTATATTTTAAAAGAAAGTTTAGGAAAGAAGTCACTGTATAAATTAGCATGCAGCTGAACATTGGCAATGGAAATAGGAAGAAGGAGACATTTAGGAGATTTTAAAAAAAGCAAACAAACACAGGTTAAAGGAACAGATTAGATGTTGAGGATGGAGTTGAAGAAACCATCTAAAATGAAGCTCTAGCATGCGATTAACAAATTATAGAGATACAGGAAAGATCCAATTAGTGGGGAAATCTATGAGCTCAGCTCAGAGTTGGAGGTGCTTCTGGGACAACCAGGTGAAGCTCTTCCATCCTCATTTAGGTAGAATCTGTGGCCAAGAGAGAGGTTTGGGCAAGAGATAAAGATTTGCAAATCATTGCCACTCAGTTGGCAGTATAGGCTATGGAATAAGAAAAGACAGCCCAGAGAGAAAATGTAGACAAGTGAGAAGTGACTCACTCTCATTGCATAATAACTGAGTCATCAGATGGGGTATCAGGTCTGATACTTACAGATCATCTTTTTAAAAAACCTGGGCAAGGCTGGATTGTCCCAAAAGGCAAGGAGTGATCTGACCCTCTAGCAAGGGTGGAGAAGTTGTTCCCTGGTCATTTTTTTTTCCCCTTTGAATTCAATGCTTCCACCTGGTCTACTGGCTCCTCTCATACCTTGTCTCTCTACATAAGCCTCTTTTCCAATCCATCCTACACATTGTTTCCAGATGAATCTTTATCAACATCTCTTTTCCTCTCTCAATGGTCCTATAGATTGCAAGACAAAATATCAAAAAGACTAACTCAAAATTTTCCTTATTTAACTGCAGAAAATAAGAGAATATACTTCTCAAAAATGGCTAAGCAATACATTTCAAATATATTGCAGAAATGGCAATAAGTTTCTGATCACTGAGATAGGAAAAGCCAGTGTGGTTTATCACACACTGACTTACAGGTGTGGAAACGATAAGCATACTTTCTACTCAGATTTCATCAGCCAAGTGAGACATACTTCATGTGTCACTTTAAGAGGTATAGAAGGGAAGGAGGAAAACGAGAAATAATGAATATTCCTTTTGTCTTTAAGAGTAGTTCTAGGTTCTGTTTGCTGTTTCTTAGTTTTTATAAACATGATCATCTGTCCTGTTTCTTTGTAATCAAAACCTTAAACTTTTTAAAAAAGATTTTATTTATTTATTTGACAGACAGAGATCATAAGTAGGCAGAGAGGCAGGCAGGGAGAGGTGGGGGGGAAACAGACTCCATGCTGAGCATAGAGCCTGATGCGGGCTCAATCCCAGGACCTTGAGATCATGACCTGAGCTGAAGGCAGAGGCTTTAACCCACTGGGCCACCCAGGTACCCCCAATAGATCTTAATAGGAGTAAAAGGTCCATTTGGGGATCTGACCTAAATTTCTTGAATGACTTTCCTTTGACAATGCTTCACTTATGTTTCTACTGCTTTGACCTTCGAAGGATTACAAAATAACAAGATTAGAGGATATATAGGGTTTATTTACCTAAGTCTATATAGTTGAACGTTACTTTTGTATACAGGCCATGATAATCACATATTTCTCAAAAAATAAAACAATGAATGCAGAGATAAGAAGGTGTTGAGATAAGCCTGAGGACCATCAGAAACATGGGTGTGTATTTCAGAACTGTCACATACCAGGCTTGTGTAAATCATAGATGATTACAGAAACATTCATTTTCACTAAATGATAGAAACTGGCATTCTCTCACACACATTACAGAGTTTCTCTGAGGCAAGAGAAGAGTAGATATGAGAAATGTTATACTTTTAGGATGTTTTATTAAAATGGAAGAAAATTAGGAAAATTGTTCAGCACTTAGTTTATGTTTCATACTCTATTTTTCTAATACATTTCTTTAGAGAAAATATGGTAATAAAAGACCTGAAGGGGGGAAATGAAGATCTGTTATTAAATCGTATTGTGAGCACATTTAACTTTTCATTAGATTGATAGGGGAAAAAGTTGTCTCTATTCTCAGCTTTATTCTCAGTTTTATTTTACACTGAATTTATGCTATTTAATAACTATTTTAAAACTAATAAAGTACTTAAAAGTGTATATATTTTCCTATGGGCTTCTATAAAAACTTTGTTTAAATAAATGATTTGTTTTTATATTAGAAAAAAATTTTAGCAAAATCATCATCAAGAAAAAAATCAAATCTTTCTCAGGAGAAAGAAGTACATTCATTGAGTCATATTGTGTCAAAGCAAAAATATCCTGCTTCCATGAACAACTTTAATAAAATTCTTGTCAAGTTTACATAGACAGAAAACTAGACAGGAAATGCTCAGTAATTTTGATCCCAAACTGTTCAAAATACACAGTAAGTCAATTATTTTGACATTTTCCCATCATTTTGAAAGTAAAAACTGTGGTCAAATGAATTTTCCTGGTTAAACCAGTTATTTGGTTCACTGCACCAATGTCTGTTTTCATATAGGTAAGGCATTTCAGAAAATCATTCTGTATCATATAGGTAAGGCATTTCAGAAAAGAATTTCAAGTCTGAAAGAGTCCTTATGATTTACCCTGAAAAATTCCAGGTTTGTTTGACTATAAATTTAAAACCAAGGTTAGAAGAGCCCTGGCATCTCCTAGGAGAAAATATGAGCAGGTCTGGTTTCTATCAAGGAAGCACAAATAAAGTAGGTCATATAAACATGCTGAGCAACTGGAAGTGGGGTTGCCCTAAAATAGCAATAGCATACCAATTTTCCTGAACATGCCAAAAAGGGATAGACAACATTAAGTGCTCCTAATTAGGGAGGGCTAAAAATAAAATATTATAATTATAAGAAGTATGTTTAATTGAAGAGATACTACTCAAGGCATCTATAAAGTGATTATGAGGAACGCCAGCCTGGAGGCGACCTGTGAGCGGTCCCTCAGGCGCTCTGGGGTCTGAGGACCGGGCTGGGGAACACTTCTGGTCTCCACCGGGTCGGAGCTCCCCGGGAACCACCGCCGCCCTCCGACTCCGCCCTGGAGTGCAGCCTCCGGGTCCCGCGTCCCTTCGGTGCGGGCCACTGGGGCATCGTGGGCGCGGCTGTGGGCAGTCACATACCCTGGTAGAGGTCTGAGCCAGAAATGGTGACTCGGGCCTCAGGAGCTTTGCAAGCCGTGGGGTGCTTAGGGTGGGCACGGAAATCAGCAAGAAAGCCAACGGACAGCTCACGGCGGAGACAGCGGCTGTGGGGAAGGCCCCTGGAGCCTCACTTTCCACCCAGGGTGGCTGTTAGGGTCGGGTGCGTCCCCTGAGAGGTGAGCTTCCCCTAGGTCGTGGCCCCCTCTGCAGCCCCCGCCCCCACACTTGTCCGGAGCGAACAGCCGCAGCACCGCAGTGGGCCCCGCAGGAAACCCAGCGCCCGCCACGCAGCCGCGGTGTTTATACTTGTTTGCAGGCACGTGGGCAAGTGTTGGCAAGAGAGACCGGCACACCTCTCTGCAAACTTAAACGTAACTTGAGAAAAAATTCCTCCAGGACGCCGTCAAATAGTGATTTTATCTGCCCTTTATCGTGGCACAGACAAGTTTTTTGTAACTTTTCAGTTGTGAATAACCCCGTGATGACTATTTCAACTTCTCCTGTGGTTTTTTCCTCTGTGCTGTTTGAGGGTTTGGGTTTTGTTTTGTTTTTTTTTCTTAAGAGATTCATGGAAGTGAGAATTACTGGGTCAAACGATATAAACTGCCAAACTGACCTCCAGAAAGAAACAATTTTGACCTAGACTATTTTGAGAATTTGTATTTAGATTTTAATACCTCCATGTTGCTAAGAGATAGACAAACTAAGGAACAAGACTTTTCTGAACTACAGTGCCTTGCTGGGCAAGCAGATAAGACATTTGTAGAAGCTCAGTTGGAGAAAAGACATTAATGCAAAAGAAGCTTGCTTAGAATTTAATTCTTGGAATGGCTACAGAGGAAAAAAAGGTACCCAGGGAAAAATGATAACTAAAATCTTTAGTTAGTTTTTTAGTTATTTAGATAGCTAAATCTGTGACTCTTAAATGGTGTGATACAGGAAAAAATATAGAATGAATGAATATATATATACATATATATGTATATATAAAATTTGCTCACACTATTCTTTGAATGTTATTGTTTAAATTTGACTATATAAAACCCAGGTATGAATTAGCTGAAAGTAATGTATCTTGTTTAGAATTAAAATTAATTCATTAGTTTCTTTACTAATAAAAAAAAAATTAACCAATCCATATGCTTACAGTTGGGATTTACCGGTCCTAAGATCCGATCTGAATAGCTCTGCTCTCTACTTAGCTTTATATCTCAGGCCAACTCACTGCTAATGGCATTAAAAAGAGGCCAAGGACAAAGTCCAGAGAACTCAGATATATTCCTTCAAAAATTCATTTCAAATTACAGAGAAACATCCCTGATTTACCAAAGGTCACTTGTAACACATGATTTCCCTTTGCAGTCCATCCATAATTTACTTTCATATTCTTCAGCATTTGACATTGTTGATCACATTCTCTTTACATCTCCCTCATCCCTTGGATTTTAGGACATAACTCTCTCCTGCCTCTTGTCTGGCCCCTGTTTACTCTAAGGGTTCTTCTTCCTTCTCTCACAAAGTGGTGTGGTTCTTTTGAGTGCCATCCTTGGCCACAATTGTCTTTCTTCTGTATGTGCTCAGTCTGTATTCTCTCATCCATAACTTCAACTGTTTCCCGAGTTACAATAATTTCACAGCTGTGATTCTGTGATCCTGCTTCTGACTGTGAAATTCATGATTCCTTCCTAAAGTATTTCCCCAAATAGTCCATGTTTCCATGAGCCTCCAGAACGTCATAGTCATGTACTTCTCTCTGAAATATCTTTCCCCTTTCCCCTTATTTATGTTTTTTTTTTTTAAGATTTTATTTATTTATTTGTCAGAGAGAGCGAGCACAGGCAGACAGAGAGGCAGGCAGAGGCAGAGGGAGAAGCAGGCTCCCTGCCGAGCAAGGAGCCCGATGTGGGACTCGATCCCAGGACGCTGGGATCATGACCTGAGCCGAAGGCAGCCACTTAACCAAGTGAGCCACCCAGGCATCCTTCCCCTTTTTAATGTTTTTATACTCAACTCAAATATTCCCTCTCTAGAAGGCTTGCTTCCACTCCCCTTTGTGGGTTAACAGCTTCTTCAATGAGAGTCCTTTGCACAGCTCTATCATGGCACTCAACACACTGCAAGTTTGCTTGCTTCTGTCTCCTTTAGAAACTTAGATCCTTTCAGGAAAAGACAGTTACTTGCTTTTGTATATGTGGCAACAACCCCATGTCTAGCACATACCAGACACTCAAAAATATTTTTAAATGATTGAATGAATAAAGAATGAGTGAGTTAGTGAGAGATAGGTAGGATTCCTTTGACTCAGGAGATAATTTTGGAGACTGAGAAAGAGTCAAGGAATCTTATCTATGACAGATATATTTTTAAAGATTTTATTTATTTATCTGACACACACACACACACACACACACACACACACACAGAGTACAAGCAGGGGGAGGGACAGAGGAAGAGGGACAATCAGGCTCCCTGCTGAGCAGGGAGTCCAAAGCAGGGTTGGATCCCAGGACCCTGGGATCATGACCTGAGCCAAAGGCAGACGTTTAACCAGCTGAGCCACCAGGCGTCCCTCTATGATATATTTTTTGGAAAAGTTCAAGGCTACAGTGTCGGCTACAAAGGTAATAAAATCTAGGACACCTTATGAGAATTTTTTAAAATATGAAGTTTCATTTTCATAATAACTTAAAAAGTTTATTCAAAAAAAAATTTTTTTTTTGTTAGAGAGAGAGAGAGCAAGCACAGGCAGACAGAGAGGCAGGCAGAGGCAGAGGGAGAAGCAGGCTCCCTGCCGAGCAAGGAGCCTGATGTGGGACTCGATCCCAGGACGCTGGGATCATGACCTGAGCCGAAGGCAGCCGCTTAACCAACTGAGCCACCCAGGCATCCCAGTTTATTTAAATTTTATAAATGACCTTATAATCAGATATCCATGTGTTTCTATTGTTCATGTTTTCATTCATATTTATGATCATGTTGTTGTACAGTGGAACTATTTTAATTATTCCTGGCTTTATCAGACAGAGGTTCATTCAGAGAATCAGGGCTATTAGGGACCTATCTATGAGTCTTGTCTGTCTATCTATCTATCTATCCATGTATAGATTTGTTATTGAGATTTGACCTTATATAATCATGGGAGCTGCTTAAGAAGCAATCTCTATAAATCTGTTGTCTTTCCATCCAATGCTGGATCTTAAAATCCATGAGGCAGGCAGTCAGGAAGGAAAGATGGAGGTAAAGTCAGGGAGACCAAGGATAAACTAGAACCTAGTTTAAACTAGGTTAAACTAGTTAACTAGTTAAACTAGTTTTACCTAGAATAAACTAGAACAAGCTAGAATCTGCAAGGTTGGACTGAAACCGATGTCAGTTTTTGTTTCTCTGCCCTTAATGATATGGGTATCCTAGAGCAGTTAGGGAACTTCACCATGAAGCTAAAGAAATGTACCTGATCCAGGAGTCACAGAAGCTGTAGGAGGGTCTAGTGGAAGGTGGAAGAGTGGTAGACCCAGCACCCGGCTTACACAAATTTCATGAGCCAGCCTGTAAGTGACAATGTATGTGAGCTACAAAATAATTGCTGCTTCACTTCTGCCTCCCAAATCTTGCGCAAGAACATCCTTTGTGGTTTACTCTAGCCACAGACATACAAGAAAGTTCATTCTGGGAAATGTAGTTCAGGCTAGCCAAGTTGACACATTGCAAAGCCACCACACTGGCTTATGAAAATTAAGTTACAAGTTATATGTGTATGCCAGATGACATCACAGCCTAGTGTACTTATTGAGTATTTTTGTGTGTGTGTTCTATTCTTTGGGTATTAACTCTTTGAGTTATCACAACCCAGTGCTGGAAGGACTGTTATCATTCCCATTTTCCAGATGTGGAAACTGAATCACAAATGGTTAAGTAACTTGCCTAAGGTCATAGAGCCAATAAGTAGTAGCAGAAGCAGGATTTAAACCATCTGGGAAAGAGAGCTTGAGAGCTTCTGCCCTTGCTCATTATGCTCTGTCACCTCCCTGTGAGACAATGTGAGAAAAGCTCTAGTAAAATTGATTCGGCAGACAGCAAAATGTAGTCTAAGTCGTCAAGTGCGAAAGGACTGGGCGATCGCGATCAGCACTGATTTTCCACTGTGCACAACACAACATTGTTTGTCTGCTTAATGATTGAAATTTTGCTTGAATTTACTTTTTATAGATTTAATATTTTGGTTTCATGCTATATTTTATATAGCTACAGGGCAGTGTAAGGAATTTATATATCATTTATATTTGCATATATAATTTTTATGATGAACATAATTAAAATCCGGGATGCCTGGGTGGCTCAGTCCGTTAAGTATCTGCCTTCAGTTCAGGTCATGATCCCAGGGTCCTGGGATTGAGTTCTACACCAAGCTCCTTGCTCAGCAGTAAGCCTGTTTATCCCTCTGCCTGCGTCTCCCCTTGCTTGTGTGCGCTCTCTCTGTCTCTCTCTCTCCCTCTCTCTTTGACAAATAAATAAAATGTTTTAAAAAAAAGAAAAAGAAAATAATTAAAATCAGTATCGCTCTCAAGTAGTGAACTCATCTTGAGGCAAGCTGGGCTATTTCTGAGAAAGAATGTGAGGAGCTAACATCTCTGAGAATTCATTAGTGAATAAATTAAAGGATGAACAAATTCACTAAAAATAAATAACTCAATAATTAGTTAAGCCTATAGAGAAATGTTTTTTTTAAATATTCTCAATCCCTGGGCTCCTGTGTGGCATAGTTGATTAAAGTGCCTGACTCTTGGTTTCAGCTCAGGTTGTGATCCTCGGGGTCATGATCTCAGGGTCCTGATTTCGCCCTCCCGGAGACTGAGCTGAGTATTGAGGGTCTGTGCTCAACTGGAGTCTGCTTTCAATTCTCTCTCCCTTTGCCCCTCCCTCCCCTCTAAAATGGATAAATCTTAAAAAAAAAAAAAACAACTAACACCCAAAACCTCTATCCCTACTATATGAGAGATGTTTTTGACAGATGATACTAAGTTTGTGAATTAAATATACCTGCACATCTCCTTATCGAATCACAACAGATTTTCACAACAAAAAGCTTCCTCTTTGTCTCTGAGGGCAGATTTTTAAAATGTTCCAAATGTGCTCTTGGAGGCAAAAGTAATGGGAATCAAGGTACGTCAGGATGATCGTGGTTGTCTGGTTGGGGGCCTTCTGAGACTGTCCTTGTGCAATTTTCTGTGTAATTCAGCATTTGAAAATTAAAACGCATTTGGAGTTTTTGGTGACCATGGCTTTGCATTGCATAAGTCCCAAACTGCTTTCAATCACTTAACCACTTCCCCCTTACGCGAATTGCCTCCATTTCCTTTACAGTGCCTCATGCGCTAGGAGAGGCATCTTGTCTGTAATGCGTATCTCACCTACCAAACCCTGTGGAACCACATTTGGCACCGCCTGTGCTCCTAACAGACTCACTGCAGCTCTGTCCTAAAAATCTAATTTGTATGAAATCCAGAAACTACAATTCTCTAAAAATACGTTCAGCTTTAGATAAACCAAAACTTTTTTTGTGTGTGTTTTTTTTAAAGAGTTTATTTATTTTTTTATTTGTTAGAGAGAGAGAGAGAGCGCGTGAGCACAGGCAGAGAGAGAGGCAGGCAGAGGCAGAGGGAGAAGCAGGCTCCCCGCCGAGCAAGGAGCCCGATGTGGGACTCGATCCCAGGATGCTGGGATCATGACCTGGGCCGAAGGCAGCTGCCCAACCAACTGAGCCACCCCGGCGTCCCTTGTGTTTTATTTTTAAGATTTTTTTTTTTTTTTTAATCTGAGAGAGAGAGAGAGAGAGCTTGGGGGGAAGGCGCAGAGGGAAAGAACCCGAGTAGGGCTGGGTTCCACAAGCCCTGAGCTCAGGACCTGAGCCAAATCCAGGAGTCGGATGCTTAACTGACTGAGCCACCCAGGCCCTCCCAAAACTGGTTTATTAAAAGCGTTGTCTGCAGATCACTTGCCTGCCCTGCCCCAGAGCCTCCCCCCATCTGTGTTGGATTCTGCCTGCCCCAAAACACAGGTCCCACGAAACCCATCTTCTGCTTTGCCTGCTGTTTCCAATCCTCTCTCCTCCTTTATGGAATCCCTGTCAATTCCCCCAAAAAACTCTCTCAGATTTTTTTTTTTAATCTCCTCTCAATCAATTCAGCTCCCCCTCTTCTCATCAGACCCTGGCAATCCCCATCCACTGCTGGCTGGCCTACTTCAAAACCCTCTGGGTATATATTCACTTTCTCAACCTTTATTTTCGTTTCAGGGAAATAGTCACCAGCTCAGATGGAATCCTTTCCTCACTCCACCGAGCAGGTAATTGTTTTTCTCTTGGTGCTCTGACTCTCTGGCTTAGATTTCTTTTTCTTTCATTTTCTTCATTTATTTTTTCTCCTCCTCCTCTTCTTCCCACCCCCCTCGTCTTACCCCTTCTTCTTCTTACTTGACACAAGATATTACTATTGCCTCTTGTAAAGTTTACAATCATGCCTCCTTCACTAACCATGTGGCATTATTCATGTCACCTAATCTTTCTAACAATGTTTTCTCATCTGTAATATGTTAATAATAGTCATAATAAAATATGACATCATTTTGATAAGATCTAGCACACAGTGCTTACTATGTGCCAGGCACCCTTTTAAGAGTAAACATATATTATTTTTTAATGATGCAAAAGAGTTGTGAAATAATTTCCAGCAAATTATGTAGCCTTTAAAAATAAGTAGGTATAGGGTTGCTTGGGTGGCAGAGTCAGTTAAGTATCTGCCCTCAGCTCAGGTCATGATCCCAGGGTCCTGAGATCAAGCTCTGGCAGGGGCTCGATGCTCAGCGGGGAGCGGGGGCTCCTTGTGCATTGAGGAGCCTGTTATTCCTCTCCCTGTTGCTCCCCCTGCTTGTGCTATCTCTTTCTCTGACAAATGGATAAATAGTCTTTAAGAAAAAAAAAAAAGAAAGAAAAAAAAAGAAACTTAGCTAGATATTATCCTTATTCCAATCATGATTAAAAAAACATTTTTGATATACACTGTTAAGAACTGCCAACTAAACCAACATTGTGTTTTCCTGAATATCCCTGATGAGAGTGTAGATTTCTAATTTGGGGATTTTTTTTTTTAAACTAGACAGTGCCATTTGTCATCATGGCTGATGAATAAAATTGCTAATGAGCTTGGGTAATGCTGAGTTTAATCAGAATTGTCACAGACTTCTCTCTCAAAGAACTCTAATTTTTCTGGTTTTTTTTTTTTTTTGGAGGGTACCGAAGCTGGGTTTATTGAGTGATAGCAGAATGATAGTACAAAGCTCCCAAGGAAGGAGGGGACCTGACAGGTTTGCCCCAAAGCACTGTAATTTTTTTAAAAAAAGGTTTCATTTATTTATTTGAGAAAAGAGTGAGTGGGAGAGAGCATAAGCAGGGTGAAGGGCAGAGGGAGAGGCGGACTCCCCATTGAGCAGGGAGCCAAATGTGGGTCTTGATCCCAGGACCTCAGGATCATGACCTGAGCAGAAGGCAGAACTTAACCAACTGAGTTACCCAGGTGCCCAAGCATTGTAATTTTTAAAGGATGTTTTATGGGTAACAGTTCACTCCTTTTATTGGATATAAAGACCTCAAAATGTTTCCAAAGTCTATTTCAAAATAATAAGCTTAATTATGCTCTGTAGGAAGAAATCTATGTACTTACAAATGTCACTACTGAAGTTCCATTCTTCTAGTTAGTTGTCAATTGGAATAAATCTTTACAACTTTTCAGTAATTTCATCAGTTGTAGAAGTTCCTAGAAAATGCTTTACTTATCGCCCGAGATTTTTTTTCTTCCTTCTTTTAATAGTACCTCTGTCTTCTTATCTCTATAGGTAACTTTTGATTGTAAGGTATCTCACATACTTTATAAGTTATTTTTGCATTAGAATGAAAATAACCTTTTATTGTTTTTGCCTATAATTACCATCACAATGAACAGCAGATCTTAAAAGTATTGTTACTTCAAGTCAAAATCCAGTACAGCAACACTTATAACTTCCTTCCCCACCTGCAACTTGTTTCTGCCTCTGAACCAGTGGCTTAGCTGCATCTCTCTCATTCAGTAAGAGGGGAACCTCCTCTGGTCCCAGATTAATCTCCCAACCCTCTCAGAAACTTGTTCCGCTGTCCAGATCTGTTCATCATTATCATCTGCCCTTCTTTGCACCCGGATTTACTCCTCAGCATTTAAATTTAAGTCAAGTCTCTCCTATAGAAACTTGAGAGACAGAAACAGAGACACAAAGACAATGTCTATGGAGAGAGAGAGGGAAGGCCTAGATCCCGACATCTTCTGGTTTCTGACCAATCATTTGCTTTCATTTTTAAAAAAAAAATCTTGGTCTCTTAAGATATTCACTCTCACATTCTTCTCAAGCCATAGCTTTGAGGGCTTGGCCCTAATCACAGCAGTGTAAGTTTTTGTGGTGTTGACTAATGACCATCCATTTTCTAAACCCAAGGGATCATTTTCAGGCATCTTATCTGAATTTCTCAACATCATATATTTTGCTACTCTTCACCACTTTTTTCTTAAAACTTTTAGAATGGCTTCTATGAATCCATACTCTTCCTGTTCTCCTTTTACCTCCAGTTCTTTTTTGTGTATTTTGGAGGCTTGTCAATTAAACTTGATGGTTTACAGAATTCCATCATGGGTCCCACTCTCTTCTTGATCTATACACTTATCCTGATCATCTCTTCTTCGTCAAAGTCTCAACTAATTTTTCTACCTTTTGGTATTCTAATCTTTGAGCCTAAGCTAACCTTTGTCCCCTGAATGCCTGTCTGAACTCATCATGTGACTCCATAGACTCTTCTATCCTTTATGTTCTTCCCTTTTGGCCAATGGCACCACCTAGTTGCTCAGATAAAAAACATTGAGCCCTCCTAGGACTTTTCTCTTCCCCTCATTTCCCATATCCATTAATCTTCAAGTTCTGCCAATTTTATTTATTAAGTGTTTCTTAAATATTACAAGACCAGTGCTCTAACCCCTGAGCTACGGAGCCAGTTTCTTAAATATTACTTTAGTGGTTTCTCACTTCTTGTCTAGATTCTTATCATAGTCTCACTGGACCTCTGCCTTTAGTTTTATGGCTTCCAACATAACTTCCCTAATGTCATCACAACAAACTTTCTAATGCACAAATCAGTAACTCCCCATCAATTTCTAGATAAGATCAAAACCTAAGGCTGTATAAAATCTGGCTCCCTTCCCAGTCTTATCTTCTAAATGCCATAGGCATCCTAAGATCTGGCCACAGTCAACAACCTATAGTTTTGTAAACATGCCATACTCTCTTTTCCCATACCTTTCCATTATTTTCCCTTTCTCCTGTCTTCTCAGCTTAATTATTTCTCCTTTGAAAACAACTTTTCTTTGTTCTTTGAAAACAACTGTTTCACTTCTATTAAAATTTATCTTATTAGAAACTTCCTAACCCCATTATTCAAATTAAAATAGGTGCACTTCCTTTGGGAACCCATAGATCTTTGTCTCCCTTATTACATCTTTTATACCAGGACTCTGTTTACAAGTTCTGAAACTAAACCCAAAACAGATTTAAAAATAGAGAAGGGGGAACTAAAGAGAATGTATTAAGTTAAAGCCAGTGGAGGTGAGCCTCAGTGGCTCAGTTGGTTAAGTGGCTGACTTCAGCTTGGGTCATGATCTTGAGGTCCTGGGATCAAGCCCCTCATCAGGTGCCCTGCTCAGCAGGGTGTCTGCTTTTACCTCTCCCTCCCCCCCACTCTCTGCCTATTCCCCAGCTTGTGCACTCTCTCTCAAATAAATAAATAAAATCTTTTTAAAAAATAATATAATATAAATAAATTTTTATTTATTTATTAAATTATTTTATTTATTAAATTAAATAATGTAAATAAATTTAAATAATATAAATAAAATCTTTTTTAAAAATATTTTATTTATTTATTTGACAGAGAGAGATCACAAATAGGCAGAGGCACAGGCAGAGAGAAAGGAGGTGGGGAAGCAGGGTCCCTGCTGAGCAGAGAGCCTGATGTGGGACTTGATCCCAGGACCCTGAGATCACGACCTGAGTCAAAGGCAGAGGCTTAACCCACTGAGCCACCCAGGCGCTCAAAATCTTTTTTTTTTTTTTTTAATTAAAGCCAGTGGAATGCCCACGAAGCAAATTTTAAAGCACAGCTGAATATAGTGGCTTCACCAATGTCCTCAGGAGTCTATGCATTTTTCTCCATCTTTATCTGTATTTCTCTCTGTGTTGGCCTTATTCTCAAGTAGGCTATTACTGCATGGTGGCAAAGAAGGTCATAAGCTGCTTTCTTAAAATTTCCACCAAAAGTCCTAAGATTAAAAAAATCCTAAGATAGCTTCTCATTGAACTAGCTATGGTTCAATGAGTTCAAAACTCATTATGGTTCAAAAACTTGCCTGTTTTACTGAACACTCACATTATTTAGGACAGTGAGATAACCTGCCTGACCAGGCCTAGGTCACATACTTACTCTTAGTGCTGGGGTATAGGGCAGAATCAGTGTCCTCCTAACTATGGACTGAGAATGAGAGGAATTAATCCAACAAAAAGGTGCTGGACATAGAAGGGTACATAAGTCTACTATACCCCTTGTCATACCATATTATTATAGTGTGTTTGCTCATTGATTTGTGAGCCTTTTCAAGGTATACATTATGTTTTAACTATGTGACCCAATTGCTAAGCTTGTTCATATTAGTGTTCTTGTGAGAACTTCATGAGATTTATATTATATTTATATATATTTATATCATATATAAATATATAAGTATTTATGATATTTATAATACTATTCAAAAATATAATACTGTGTAGTATTTATATTTATGTAGTATTTATATAAAAATATAATACTATAAAAATAATGAAATCTTGCCAATTATGATGAAATGGGTGGACTAGAGGGCATTATGCTAAATGAAATAAATCAGACAGAAAAAGATACTTATATGTAGAATCTAGGAACACAAAACAAAAACCAAAAGCAAACACAAAACAGACAAAACAAAAACCAAACTCTTAGATAAAGAGAACAAACTGGTGGATGCCACAGGCAGGCGGAGGTGGGTGAAATGGATAAAGGGTGTCAAAAGATACAAACTTCCAGATATAAAATAAATTAGTTATGGGGATGTAATATGCAGCATGGTGACTATAGTTAACAATATTGTGTTGTATATTTGAAAGTTGTTAAGAGAATAAATCTTAAAAGTCCTCACCACAAGAAAAAATATTTTGTAATGGTATGGTTATAGATGTTAACTGCCATTGTGGTGATCATTTTGCAATATATACAAATATTGAATTATTATGTTGTACATTTAAAATGAATATAATGCCGTATGTCAAGTATATCTCAATAAAAAAGCACTTATCACATACACAGATACACAATAGACAATAAAGATTAGCTATCATCACTGATATTGTTTCACATACAGAATGAAAATGGTAGGATGAAATAAGCTTTGTTTGTATAGTCAATGTACAGAAAAGGCCATATGCATGATTGTCATAAGACAAAATATTTTCACCTTCAAGTTACAGAAAGTCCACCTAAGAGTGAATTAAATGAGAGAATTTTTTCTCACAATAGCAAGGAGTTTAGAAGCCACGTGGCTATAAGGAGATGGTTAAATCTGTGGCTTAAACAAGTAACCAAAGATCCAGAGTATTGCCATCTTTCTATTCTGTCAAGCTCAGAGGGTGGGTTAGTTGTCTTCATGGTCACAAGAGATTGATGAAGCTCCTGGCAGCACATCCTCACATACCAGTGGCCTAATGGCAGAGAAAGGGATATTCTTTTTCTATGGATCTCTCTTTTTAAAAACAAAGAGTTTTCTCAGAATCCTTCCTTTCCCAAGCCAATTATTGCTGCATGTCATTGGTCAGAACTGGATCAGAATGAGACCACTTGAATTCTCAATGAACCAACCAAGATGTTTTTAAAGGAGGAGGGTGTGTTTTCTAACATTTGGGGGACCTTGTCAACAAGAAGGCAGGGGCAGTGAGGGGATGGTCTATATAGCTTTAGTGCTGGCAGAAAATGAAGTCCGTATGTTTTGTAGGTGTTTCTAGAGTAATATGTGCTCATCACTGCAATTTAATACATCTGTAGTGTCTACCGTAAAATTACTGTTCTCCCTTTTTAGGCCTTAATTTTGTCCTTGGTACATACATAGTTAATAGTTTGGTATGCTTCTTATTTGCTCATACAAAAATAGGCTCATGCTGTTGAGGTGGTTGCCCTACTTTGAAACATGCCAAAAGTATTCTAGAACATTTTCTTTCTAATAGGTGCATATTCCTTCCACAGTATACTGTGCCAGTTATCAATTTTATTGCCTTTTGGGTCCAAGATCACTCTTCGCCCTATTTCGTGATCCTGAAGCTGTCTCTCAACATTTCTTTTTTGATAGCTGGCTCAATTTTTAGGGTCTGTCAATAGAGGGTGCTGGAGAGACACCTCAAGGCCAGAGGAGGAAGAAGGGATTTCTCTTCCTGCTTCCTGAGTGTGGTTTTGACATGTCAGCCAGTTGATGTGCCTGGAAAAGGCCTAGTGGTACTTGTATCGGCAGCTCACCTCATGGACACTCTGACAAGGCTTTCTGTCACCCAGAAGGTTAGTCCTGGGACCAGCAGTAGTGCCACTGGCAAGTTTCTTGCCATCAGCTGGCTGCATGTTCCTATGGCAGCCTTACCCTTACTAGAGGTCTGAATCTCAGTCTTGGGCAGAGGGAAGAGGGCCCTTCAAATTCTTCCTTCCTTCCTTGTTCACTCTCCGTCAGCCCAAGGAATAATAAATGCTTTATGCATTTGCTACTTCTCTACTTCTTATAGTTTTCTTTCCCTCATTTAGTAGATAACCACCTTTTACCTGTTAGCAATTCTTCATATCAAATTTTCTCTCTTCAAATTACTGTTGTGGTTTCTTTCTTCTCACTGGATTCTGACTGATACTGATGAATTTAATTTAACCATGTCCCAATTCATCCAGTATTTATGGTTTTGCTGTGTTTCTTGTTTTTCTATTTATTATTCAATAAATATTTATTGAGAACTTACTGTGAGCCACATACTAGTTTAAACACTAGGAATATTGTGGTAAACAATGCTAATAAAGTCTGCTTCATGGAGTTTATAGTCTAGAGCAAAGATTCAGATAACAAAAATAAATAAAAACAAAAGATAATGACAAATGCTGTGAAGAAATTAGGAATGTTTAAGAGACTAGAGAGTAAAACTAAATCAGGGGATAGGGAACTATTGGAGTAAGCAAGATCAAGAAGTCCTCCTGAGGAGGTGGCATTCTGAGAGATCTGAATGACGGGAAAGAGTTGACAACAAACATCCATTGTGGCTGGATCATGTTGTAAAAGAAGTCGAGTGATAGGTTATGGGGTGAGTAGTCAGCAGATAATGCAGGATAAGCAGGTAATTCTGAGGGTGATGGGAACCCATTGGAATGTCTTAAACAGAGGAATAAAACAATCTATCTTATGTCTTTAAAAGGCCACTGTAGCTGCTGTATAAAAATAAACTCTCCAAATCATTATGTTGCACGCCTAAAACAAATGTAACTTTGTGTGTCAACTATACTTCAATAAAAATAAAAAATATGTAAAAACTCTCTGGAGTCAAGAGTAGAGATAGGTTATGCAAGGCTCAAGGCTACTACAGTCATCCACAGAGAGATATTGTTGACTTGGACCAAATGGCAGCAATGGATACTGTGAACCATGAAGGGGAATGAACATTAAGATAGAGCCTATAGATGTCGCTGACTAATTATATGTGGAGAATGAGAAGTGAGTCAAGAGAGATAACTCCCAGATTGGGCTTGGGCAAATGATTAACTTATTTAGGCCTTCCATGATCAGTTCTCAAACTTTCTGGTCTTGGGATACTTTTCTATTTTTAAAAATCATTGAGTAATTTAAAAATACTTTTGTTTATATGGGATACATACATATATATGACAAATAAATAAATAAAATCTTTAAAAAAAGAAAAAAGACAGTGGGTCTTCTATAGAGTAACACTTAAAAAAAGATTTTATTTATTTATTTGTCAGAAAGAGAGAGAGAGAGCACAAGCAGGGGAGCAGCAGACAGAGGGAGAAGGAGGCTCCCTGCTGAGGAGGGAGCCGATGTATGACTCTATCCCAGGACCCTGGGATCAGGACCCAAGCTGAAGGCAGACACTTAATAGACTGAGCCACCCAGGTGCCCCTAAATAAATAAAATATTAAAAAAAAGAAGAAACAGATAATTACAGATATTATCCTTGGAAATTATCCTAAAACTTGACAAATGGTAGTTTCTGAAAGGTGAGCTGCAGTATGGACTCTGGAACCGTATCAATGAACTTTTCATAGTGCTATATTAAAATCCATTGGTTTATCTTGCACTTTGAATAAATCTTTTATCTATAAATGCTTTTGATCTCATGTATATCTGGGGTTTCCCAAGCCACACTTTGAGAACAACTGGGCCACATAACATTATTAGTTAATTTAACAAATATATATTGAGTTGGTACCCTATGTCAACCCTGTTCTCTATGCTAGAAATACAAAGAAATGATTGACATGACTTTTTCCTTCTTAGAACTCATGGTTTTGAGCATATTACCCCAAAGGGCTCTTGGCCCTATAAAGATACCACCTTTTGGCCCTTTAAAGATAACCACCTAGGAGACAATTCCTCTCCCAAACAAAAATATTTTGTAAGCCAAAAAATTAAAATCCCAAACCATACTAGGGAGTACTTACTCTGTAAAGAAAAAGACAAATGGCAGATACCTGAGGTACCTGAGAAAGTACGCAAGTAAATGTAAGGCAATAAAACATGTTTATACACATACTTCCTGTGTTTGCACTATCTTCCAACATCATGATAAACCGCCCATAGAGATTACTAACTCTGACCTCTTCACATGTTTTGGTCAGATGCCAACATCTTTCTTTAAAAAAATGTCAGGATCCCCTGTATCATCTCCAACCTTCTTTATTCTTCCAGGAACAAATTAATAATAAACCATTACTTCATGAAGTGACCTCACATATCAACTCCTTGAACTCTGTACACATTAACACAGCCAGAATGATGTGAGATTAGGGGAAATCCCATATACTTTCTGTAGCTGATCATTTCCTCAATCTTGCCAACTTTTTTTTCTTTATCTTTTCTTTTCTTTTTTTTTTTACTTTCATCAACACTATGATATAATTATAATGTTCAATTATAGCTTAGCCTCCTAATCTGGATATGAAGATGGATAGCTTCATCAGAAAAATGGAAAAGTTGGTTTCAGGCTGTATTCCTTAAAATTTGGTCATGAGGATATGATTAAAATATTACTATTCAGAAGCATGACTGCCTTATTCCAGAGAGCAGGAATTTTCTTTGTGTTCATATATGAAATTGCTACATTTTCTACATTAATTAAAGCAGATGCTATATAAACATTTTTCAGGCTAAAAACAATAGGGAAGCCCAAATATGAGGAAATAAGGTTTCATAACTTTAACTGAAAAGTTCAAAGATAAAACTTATCTGGGAAGAAATTACACTAAAGATGGAAATGACAATTACAATTGCTAGTCTAGTTAAAGTATAATCTTTAATAAATCACTGAAAAATAATTTCAGTCCTTCGTCTTTAAAATGAGAGAAGTAATACCTTCCAGTTCCAGCTGTTAAAGGACTATATGTGAGAGTGAATATGAAGCAGCCAGGGCACTTCCAGGTCTCTACTGGGACTCAAGTTATGTTAGTTCCTTTCCTTTCCTTCTTTCTGCACCTCCTCCAAGAATGATATCCTTGGAAGCTGCTCTTCTTGACTGGCTAGGGCAAAATAATAATATCAATCACACTGTTAATGATCCCAAACTTTTTCAAAATATTTTTCTCTATGTGCTTCACTTTATCCAGTGAATATTTACTGAGCACCTACTACATGTGAGGTCCTGCCAGGTCCTAGAGATATGGCTCTGAGTGTAACTGACACAGCCTCTGAGTCTCATGGGGAAAACAAGCAACCATCAAATAATTATGCAAATAATTAATTATAATCATCCCTATTTCATACCTTTTCTCCTTAAATACTTTTCATTGAATAATGTATGACATACGTGGCTTATTTACCTAACATATTGTCTGTTTTTCCCACTATAATGTCTGTTTTATTTCCTGCTGAATCCACCAAGGTTAGTGCATGACACATAAGACAGTCAATGAATATTTGTGGAAAGAAATGCATGAATTATAATTTCAAAAGAAACTTTGAAAAAGTTAAGGATATTATATACACCTTTAACATGAGGGTTAACCTAGTGTTTCAAACCAGTGATAAAAGAAATAAGTTTCATTGTATGTAAAAGAGAAATAAGGGACTGGTCATATAGAAATTTAAGGAGGTAATTGATATCTTCTGAGAAGCCATAAGAAACTTAAGTGCTAAAGTTGAGATTTGAATATAGAAAAATTAGAAAAATCAGACCTATAAATACAAACTGATGATTGCCAGAAGGAAGGGGATGGAGGGATGGGCAAAATGTGTAAAGGTGAGAGGGAGATACAGATTTCCAGTTATGGAATGAATAAGTCATGGGAATAAAAGGCAACAGCATAGGGAATATAGTTAATGATATTATAGTAGCATTGTATGGTGACAGATGGTAGCTACACTTGTGAATATAGCATAATGTATAGAGATGCAGAATCCACAATGTTGTAAACGTGACACTAACATTGTGTGTCAAGTATATTAGAAAAAAACAAACAAAGAGATTCAGACTGAGTGAAAAAGTTTATAACTTAGCACTGATAAAAAGAACTAAGATGAATGTAAGAAAAGAGAAATAATTCATTAAACCTTCATGGGAAGATACAAATCCTGTATGTTAGTTTGAAAGGATCATACCCTCTAATGAGGTGAGTAATGAGAGAATGGGCTAGTTAGATAAGCCCAACTGACAATTATTTTAGTTAAAAACTTCTTTTTCACAGGCTAAACACATAGTTGATTAAATTGAATTCTATGCTTGTAATATTTCAAATGTCTGTGCTGGGAAAAAAATACACCTTTTAGCCCATGGAAGTTTCCTAAGCTTGTGTATAGTGCACAAGAGTAAAAAATCAGTTTTTATAGGGCTGGTCTTAAAAAAAATGAATGCTAAGCAACATACATGACTATCTGGTCTATGTGATCTCAAGAAGAGATCACACACACACACACAAAACTTAGACAAATGGGAATATGCTACTTTCTCTAAAAGTTCTGAGAACAAAATGTTAAGAAACACATTTTCTTCTTGAGGTCCCCAAAGGGAAATTTTCACATATAATAAGCCACCCTCTTACTGGGAATTTAATTATACTCTGATACTAGCTTGTGTCCATGTAGTCAATCAAAAACAATATAATTTCTTGAAATATGAGAATACTATAATGTAAGATTCCCCTTTTTGGAGAGGGAGAGAGAGAATATTAAGCAGACTCTACACCAAGCATAGAACCCAGTGTCATGACCCTGAGATCATGACCTGAGCCAAAATCAAGATTCAGACACTTAATCAAGTGAGCCACCCAGGTGTCCCTATAATGTAAGGGGCACTTAACTTTGCTGACAGCATTTTATTGTGTAATGCATCAAGGCTAATTCATCATTTAACCCTTTATTATAATTATGTTGAACAGAGTTCCGTAATTTCATCATAAACACAGCTTATATTTTTTAGTGAATGAATGAATTAATTAATTATTTCAGTGGGAGAGAGAGAGAGAGAATGAGTGCATTGGGGAAGGGCAGAGAAAGAGAGAGAGAGAAACTCAAGCAGACTCTGCGCGGAGTCTGGAACCCATGCAAGGCTTGATCCCACCACCCTGAGATTAGACCTGAGCTGAAACCAAGAATAAGAGGCTCAACCAACTGCACCATCCAGGCACTCACAGCATATATTTTGTCAAAGAAAAGGAGAGACTACTATTTTTTTTATTTGTTTGCTTTTCTAAATCAACTTTTATTTATTTATTTTTAAAGATTTTATTTATTTACTTGACAGAGATCACAAGTAGGCAGAGAGGCAGGCAGAGAGAGAGGGGGAAGCAAGCTCCCTGCTGAGCAGAGAGCGCGATGCGGGGTTCGATCCGGAGCGGAAGGCAGAGGCTTAACCCACTGAGCCACCCAGGCACCCCCTAAATCAGCTTTTAGATCATATCACATGATCTTGGAATAACAAGATCTGTGTCTGGCACCATGGATAAGGCAAGCAGAAAACCAGTTGATTCCAAGGCTTACTCCTGGTACAAATGGTCAAAGTTAAAAAGCTTTGCATGGAGGTACCTGGGTGGCTCAGTCTGTTGAGCACCCAGCTCATGATTTCAGCTCAGTTCATAATCTCAGAGTAATGAGATCCAGCCCCCATTGGGCTCTGCACTCAGTGAGGAGTCTGCTTGTCCCTCTCCTACTCCCTCTGACTCTCTTCCTACCCTGCATTCTCTTGGTTGTGTGCACTCTCTCTCTCAAATAAATAAATAAATTAAATCTTTAAAAAAAAAAAAGTTTGTATCTAACAGGCAACAACCTTTTTGACCTTTACCATAGCAACTTCTTACTGAAGAAGCCACTGGAGGCAAGGGAAATAAAAGCAAAAATGAACTAGGGGGACTTCATCAAGATAAAAACCTTTTGTGCAGTGAAGGAAACAATCAACAAAACTAAAAGGCAGCCTATGGAATGGGAGAAGATATTTGCAAATGACATCTCTGATAAAGGGTTAGTATAAAAAATATAAAGAACTTATCAAACTCAACACCCCAAAACCAAACAATCCAATTAAAGAATTGGTAGAGGACATAGATATTTTTCCAAAGAAGACATCCAGATGGCTAACAGACATTTGAAAAGGTGCTCAACATCTCTCATCATCAAGGAATACAAATCAAAGCCACAATGAGATACCACCTCACACCTATTAGAATGGTTAAAATTAACAACACAGGAAACAACAGGTGTTGGTGAGGATACCAAGAAAGGGGAACCCTCTTACACTATTGGCAGGAATGCAAATTGGAGCAACCACTCTAGAAAACAGCATGGAATTTCCTCAAAAAGTTAAAAATAGAACTACCCTATGATCCAGCAATTGCACTTTTAGGTATTTACTCAAAGGGTAAAAAACTGCAGATTCAAAGGG
Organism: Taxidea taxus jeffersonii; assembly: GCA_003697995.1. Taxonomy (NCBI): domain Eukaryota; kingdom Metazoa; phylum Chordata; class Mammalia; order Carnivora; family Mustelidae; genus Taxidea; species Taxidea taxus. Next base: position 61,664 of record ML105747.1, on the reverse strand, counting down.
GTACATGTACCTGATGTTCATAGCAGCACTATCAACAATAGCTAAACTATAGAGAGAGCCCAAATGTCCACTGACTGAAAAATGGATAAAGAAGATATGGTGTGTGTGTGTGTGTGTGTGTGTGTGTGTATAATGGAATAGTACTCAGCTATAAAAAGAATGAAATCTTGCCATTTGCAACATCGATGGAGCTAGAGAGTATAGTGCTAAGTGAAACAAGCCAGTCAGAGAAATAAAAAATACCATATGATTTTACTTATGTAGAATTTATGAAACAAAACAGATGAACATGTGGGAAGGGAAAACAAAGAGAGAGAGAGAGAGAGGGAGGCAAAGCATAAGAGACTCTTAATGATAGAGAACAAATTGAGGGGTGATGGAAGGAGGGAGCTGGGGAATAGGTTAGATGGGTGATGGATATTACAGAGGGCACTTGCTATGAGGAGCACTGTTGAATGTAAGTAACAAATCACTGAATTCTACTCCTGAAACAAACATTACACTATATATTAACTAACTAGAATTTAAATAAAAATTTGGAAGAAAAAAAAAGCTTTGTGTCTAATATTATGTCTATTTATTGTGAAGGTAACATTTTCCCTTCTTCATTTAGTCTAGGCTGGAAAAATATTTACCTGGAAGGAGAAAATATTCAACTTATACTTAGTAAATCCTCTGCAAGGTTAAGAAAATAACAATAAAAATAATATTAGCTAACATTTATTGAACACTTGTTATGTGTCAGCATTTGTGCCAAGAATTATATTACTGACTTCTCATAGAAACCCTTTTGAAATCATAAGCCCACAATTTTCCATGTGGTCTTAATTAAGTTAATCAGAGAACACAAATTTTAGACTATGAAATTTGTCATATTGAAAAACTGGAAAATAAAACTTTAAAATTAGAACTAGCATTGAACTAGCTGTGATATCTTGTCTCATATAAATAAGAGTAAAAGCTAGAATGTATTTATATGCCTGATACTTTGAAAACCCAAAAATATAAACATTAGCCAGTTTAGAGGTGAAGGTCCTTTCTTACAATACTATACTTATCCTGATTATCATAAAATTGAGTAGTTGGTTCACATGAAATTCTTTTGAGAATGTTAGTTATTATATAACTTTAATTATGAGATAAGTACATACATTTAATTTCTTAAAGAAAATCATCTTTACTCATGGTACTGAGCTTTATAATATTTACCCTCCCAACTACAATTTCTCTGATTTTATTATTTTTTATTAATTATTTTCATTAACATATAATGTATTATTTGTCCCGGGGGTACAGGTCTGTGAATCATCAGGTTTACACATTTTGCAGCACTCACCATATCACATACCCTCCCCATCGTCCATAACCCAACCACGCTCTCCTTACCCTCCCTCTCCTGAGCAGCCCTCAGTTTGTTTTGTGAGATTAAGAGTCTCTTATGGTTTGTCTTCCTCCTGATCTCATCTTCTCTGATCTTATTATAACTAACTTTAAAAGGTATAAAATCTGGTCAAATTCCTTTGCAGTTTGGCAAAACCATCTGTTTTCCTTTGTAGGTCAATTAAGTTCTATGTAAAAATAAATGGTGCCTGTGGCAGAAATACTCTCACAACACAATGAAGAATCTTAAATTTCATCTCAACATAACTTTTGTTATATCCTGAACTTACAGAGGTTAAAGTGTGTTTGTTAGAAACAGGCTGGAGAGGGAAAGCTGTGGCATGTCACCGAAGAACTTTCTTTCCAAGCCTTCACTGGTATTACAGAACCAGAGAAAACCAATTAGAAACAGATAACTCAGGGGTAAAAAACAAAACAAAACAAAACAAAAAACAAAAAACACCAGAACAGCTAACCTTTAAGATGGACCTATTGGGAGAAAAAGAAAAACACTTCAAAACATTTCTGATTTATATCCTCAGCAAGATTCAACATAATAGTGTTTCTGTATGCAGTGCAGAGATGGGAATGAGCTGAAAATGGGGATTAAAAGAGAAAGTATTTTTTTAAATGAGTTATTTAATGTAGAGAAGTTGAATCACTGTATCAAACACCTGAAACTAGTGTAATATTGTTTGCCAGCTGTACTCAAGATATTTGTTAATGTGGTAAGGTAATACCAGAGACAGTGAATAACAGACTGGTTTGTCAAAAATTTAAATGACAGAGAAATTATTCTCAAGAAATTATCCCACAATCCAGAAACAAAAGGAATTTTTGAAAAGTATGACAAGATATAATGAAATGGAAGTCAGGGAACTCTATAGGATCTTAGGATCATCTAAGATGATATAGGATCATCTAATTCAAGGAGCTGGGTTGAGGCACAGGTACCACAGATCAAGGAAATGGAACTTATTTTTACTCACAAAATGACTTATGGTCATTCCAACACTATCTGAATTTTATCCAATTGTATTGATTCAGAAATGTTTCATCTACTATTCAAATAAAGTTTCAAGATAAGCTTTAGTATTTACATACCTAATGAGATTCTTTGCCTTCTTACATTCAGGCTTGAGACTAAAAGACAGTAGCTCGTTAAATTCTATTTTTATCCATTTATCCTGTGGTAATTATTGATATTTCCCATTTCTTTGGTTTTAACTGGATATATTATTTGTTGTTTTTAAAGTAGTATCCTGTTAATGAAAAATCTGGAAACTCTAAATGATATTTATTAACTTTGTTTATTTATTTATAAGATTTTATTTATTTATTTGAGAGAGAAACAGAAAGAGCACAAGCAGGAAGACTTTTCCAAGCACCATCCATGTACCTTCATTCATTTAAACTTCACAATAACTATGTAATGTAGACCCTACTACTATTGCATTTTTAAAAAGAGGAAACCAGGTCACAAAGTTTTAAGCAATTTCTTAGTAGGATCAGGATGTGATTTAAATCCAAGTAGTCTAGCATAAAATCCATATAACCACCATGCTAGGTGCTGTGAAGAAGTTCTAGAAAATTTATTGTGACCAATTAATTATAACTGTAAAGAATTTTAGTTGCCCATAATGTAGTATCTACTGAAATTTTTACTAATTGACTTTTTAGTTGTCTGATTGGTTTAGTTGTATATTGGAAAGTAATCAAATAAATTTGATCAATTTTGATACTCTATTGAAGAAGAGCATACTTACTAAGTTTGATTTGAAGCTTGGTAATCTGAAAATAAAGTGATGGTCAATATAATTTTATACTGGCCAAATTTTCTATGATATTTAATAGATGGTGATGAAATGTATTATGGAATTAGGAAGCATGATATAGGTGATTGCACTAAGTGAGGCCTGTTTCACACAAAACTTGGTAACTCTATCTAATAAATATAGCAATGGCTAATTCTAGAATTGAATGTTGAACCTGGAGGGGAAAATTGAATATCTACATTTGTTACTTTGGAGTTCTATCCCCTAGAAGTAGTAGAATCTAGATCCTCTGTTCTCTCCCTCTTTTTGTCTCTCTCTCTCTTTTCTATTCATATGGCCTATGGTATGGATACTACAATATGGTAGTGATAAGATTAACTGAATCTCACTTTCAACCCAAGAACAGAGAGTTGAGGGGGGCTAGGAAGCCAGAGAAAGTGAGATAAAATTGAGTAACTTCAGTTAATTTTGAAAGGATAGAATGCAAGCATGTTGGCAAAGTTTCAAGGCATGAAACTGGGATAAGCAGGTAGATATCATATTATTAAAGGTTTTTTTTGTATGCCAGACATATAAAGACAATAAAGAGCTACTGAAAAATCTTGATCAGGGAACTTAATATGGACAATACCGTAAAAAGAATCCTGGAAACAGTGTGGTGTGAGTGTTGCCTAGGAGTAGAGGAGAGGGGACTGGTTATAGATTATGGTTATAGATTAATGATGTCATTGGAAGCTAATAAATAAGGCATTAGTAATAAGAACATGAATTAAAGCAGGGGCACCTGGGTGGCTCAGTGGGTTAGGCCTCTGCCTTCGGCTCGGGTCATGATCTCAGGGTCCTGGGATCAAGCCCCGCATCGGGCTCTCTGCTCAACAGGGAACCTGCTTCCCCTTATCTCTATGCCTACCTCTCTGCCTACTTGTGATCTCTCTCTCTGTCAAATAAATAAATAAAATCTTAAAAAAAAAAAAGAACATGAATTAAGGCAATCATATCAGAAGCAAAAAGTTGGAGCATATCTGGGAAAAAGTTAGATATACAAATACATAATTATTTTTATCAGAATCTCTATGTATTGTTCCTTTTATTTTTAAAGAAATTGCTAATGTGCCATGCAACCTTTATATTCTTTCTTTATTATATTTCCAGAGTCTTCACTCCTCTCTTTCATTCTCCATGTATTCTTTTCTCATATTCCTGGTTTCTAATTCTTCCCAGAAAGTTACACACCACTTAAACCACCACGATGTCAGGAAAACTGTACTGTATATATCAGCTGGAATTCTTTCTTGCTAAGTATAGAAACTATCTCTGAGGAGATGGTGAGAAATCAAGACTCTGGGTTTAAAATAAGGAAAGAGGGTCAAAGTCCTATGGTTAATTAGTAGTTTTTTTTTAAGATTTTATTTTATTTATTTGACACAGAGAGATATTGAAAGAGAGAACACAGGCAGGGGGAGTGGCAGGGAGGCACAGGGAGAGGGAGAAGCAGACTCCCAGCTGAGAAAAGAGCAAAGGGCCAAACAAGGAGCCTAATGTGGGGCTGGATCCCAGGATCCTGGGATCATGACCTGAGCCAAAGGCAGCCACTTAACCGCCTAGGTGCCCCTACTTAGCAGGGTGTTAAACTAAGCAATGGAAATGTATTGTAAGGCCAGTGGGAGATCATAAAATCTATAGGAAAGCTAAGGAAAATTTGGAAACCAAAGCAAATCTTTGAGGACTAAAAGCAAGAAAATACAGAAAATTCTGGTTTAGAGCATTAAGGCATCAGCAACAGAATAAAAAAGTCCAACTCTGTCACTTTGTTCAAGATCAAATTACAAGGTAAGCATCTCAGTTGGCACAATTTGTGTGAAATGCCTATTATCCCCGCACCTAGAACACAGCCGACAGAGTAAAATCCTCTCCAAGTACTTGCTCAATGTTCAAAAGATGCTCAACATTTGGTTAGGCTCAGTAAAGCTGATTATTGTCCAGTCATATTATATCCAAGGGGGAAAAGGTTAATTCTCCAAAAGCAAATCTCTTATTAGAAATAGAACAAGATATCTGACAGCCAAAAAAACCCAATAAATATTCATCATATCTAAAAATGCTAGGATACCTTGGTGGCTGAGTTGGTTAAGTATCTGACCTTTGATTTTGGCTAGGTCATGATCTCAGGGTTGTGGAATCGAGCCCTATGCTGGGCTCTGCACTCAGGTGGAGTCTGCTTGTCCCTTTCTCACCCCCTCTGCACCTCCCGCATGCTGCCCCATGCTCACACACCTACTCTCTCTTAAATGAATAAATAAATAAAATCTTTTTAAAAAAATGCTGGGGTGCCTGGGTAGCTCAGTAGGTTAAACAGCAGACTCTTGGTTTCAGCTCAAGTCATAATCTCAGGGTTGTGAGATCTAGCCCCTCCTTAGGCTCTGTGCTCAGTGCAGAGTCTGCTTGAAATTCTCTCCCCACCCTCTCCCTCTGCTTCTACCCTATCCCCTGATCACATGTGCCCTCGTGCTCTCTCCCTCTCTAAAATAAATAAAATCTTTTTAAAATGCTAAGAATTCAGTAGTTTTCATTATATTCAGAGTACTCAGGAAATTCTGTAACAAATGCTAGGAAATCCAGTAGCATTAAATAAACAAATACAATTTAAAAAATTAAATAAAATAAACTGCTGAGATCAAATTACCTTTTAACAATAAAACTGGTATATTCATCCATGATTTCTCCACCCAATTTCTATATTTCTTTACTTGTTGATTTTTCCTTATTTTGTACAAAGTTAATGTGGTTTCTAAGACACTACTTATATGCCCTGCTTTTTATTCATGATTGCAGCTATTCATATACTCCTTTTATTCCCTATTCCTCTTTGGAAAGCAAAAATAGATTACTTTCTAATCTGATGATAGTCTTCCTCATGTCATTCTTTCTTTATTTCCTTGCTTCACTCTGGAATTCATCTCCTCTCCCCCGCTCTAACCCACCCTGGGTTTATTAACCTTCAGGGTATGGTGTAATACTAAACACTTCCTCAACTGAGTCATGTAAGTAAGGGTAGCTCCTACTAGTAAGTTTAACAATTGGCTCTTTTGAAACTTTTGCCCTTTTCTAGGTCCCAATAAAATGGAAAGAAATAGAATACTGTGAAGAGTAAAATTCACTTTTCACAAAAATAAAAATGTATTACATTGTTTAAATGTATTATTTGTGTGGTGTTGGTATAATAGTTACAAAATTTATCCAGAGCCCTGCAATGACTGGTTATTATATTATCTCTAACTCAGAAAGCAACATCAAACTAAGAAAAATTAAGAAAACTCATAATAATATTCATAGTTCAGGATCTTGTCAGAAAAAGCTCCCAGTGAATAATGCTTAGACACAGATAAACTTCTGGCTATAAAGAAACAGGGCAGAGTGAAAAGGACACATTTTTAGTTTAATGGTGGAAGTGTCTCTCAAACAGTGTCCTTGAATGATGTGGAGAATCCATTACTTCCAGTAAAGAGGAATGATCAAGAGTCATATTTCAGAGCCTCAGAGAAGTAAAATGTGTAGCAACATTGACATTTTCACGTACTTGAGACACATTTAATGACTAGTCTGACTGTAGTAGAGCAAAACTATGAAGGGCTAGATGAACTTGGCTTGAATTCCAGCTCAGCTATTTATTATCTGCATGACCCCAGGTAAACGTCCACCTTCTAATCCTCACTCTTTAGCATGGATGTAACAATTATTTTCCTTTTAGAGTTGCTGAAGGAATTAATCAATCTCTTTAAAACCTACTGAGAGGGCACCTGGGTTAAAGCCTCTATCTTCAGCTCAGGTCATAATCCCAGGGTCCTGGGATGGAGCCCCACATCGGGCTCTCTGCTCAGCAGGGAGCCTGTTTCCCCTACTCTCTCTCTCTCTGCCTGCCTCTCTGCCTACTTGTGATATTTGTCTGTCAAATACATAAATAAAATCTTTAAAAGTTACTGAGAAATCAGAAATTATCTGTATGAACTAAGTATTTGTTTCCACAATACTATCCAGAAGGACACCTAAGGGACAATGTGTTTGAACACTAAAGTCTCTAAAGGACCTGCTAAATGAGAAGATGAAACTTTCAGTAGTGCAACACTGAAATAAAGTACATCAACATGGTAATTTTTTTTTATCAGAGTTTAATTTCCTTGGAATTTTCAAAGAATATATCAACTGTCTGGGTCTCTGATTTGGGAGAAGGGGAAGTGGTAAAGTTGTCTTTTTTGTTCTTGCTTAAGTTTATCCTATGAAGATAATTATACAAGCAAGTTTAAAAAATAGAGCAAGTGGAGAATTTCCCCAGATTAAACAAAGAGGAAAGGCCATAAAAATAGTAATGAAGTAGTATTTCTTTGCCTCTGTCTCTCGGCCACAAATGCAGGGGCTCCCAATTCTCTCAACTTGTGCTTGGAAGCATCTGAGTTTGTCACATTTGTGCTTTGCAATTAGCACAGACACCACAAAGCTTTTTCTTCCTCTAATCCTTGGTTTTTGTTGTCTCTGAGTGTTTACATTCTCTGCTGCATCTTCTCTTTTCCAGGTATTGTGCCTGGTCCATAAATCAACCTGCTCCAAAAGCAACCCTGAGTGGAAAACTTTCCCTTATTCCACAGCTTTGCTACATGCTTTTCCATAGGATGCAATGGAATGTTTCCTATCCCCTTGACTTCTTAAATATATCTCTTATTTTTATCATCTTTTCTTTTAGGACTCTGGCAAAAGTCTCTGGAGACAAGGGTAAAAGCTCAGCAGCACACCTAGCTTTCTGCAGAATTACCTTTCCATTATGACACTGACCTTATGACACTGACACTGACCCTCTGTATTTCCAACCCAGTCTTACCGACATTCCAAGTATGGGATTCTTTGGGGATCCTATTGGGAACCCAAGTTGGGTTTTTTGCTTCACAGAAATGGGAAAATTATCTATAGACTGTCCTAATGCTAGCATAGGATGTCTACTGTGTCTTTCCCAATCACTGCTCAGTTTCAGTTTTCATCTTGCTTGACCTCACCGTTGCATACCTGATACCATCTCATTGGCATTTTGTTTTCCCTTGTCTTTGTCAAAGTCATTCTCTCTTGTTTTCTTTCTGGTTCATTCCTCAGTTGAGGGTGATGATTTCCATGTTTCTACTTCTTATCCTGATCATTTTTATAACAAGGAGATTATTTATTAATATACATCTGGCTGCCTAGTGTAGGTGTAAACCTGCGACCTCCAAGGTTTCACAATCTGGTGTTCAAAGACAACTATTTACTTCTTCATTCAATTCTGTGTTATGTTTTTGTTAATATCATCATCTATATATTTCTCTGTTTAAGGACCTCAGACAACTTGACTTTCTCTCCCTCTCAACATCAAATTCTCAACATCAGTTATTATACTGTGCTGATTATATTTCCAAAGTGCCTCTGAAATACATTATTTCTTGTGAATAACTGGCTGTAGCCTTAGTTTGGCCATTCATCATGTTTTAATCAACAATAAAACTTTTAGTTCAGTATCTTCCCATTTACAAATATCCTTCACAGTAACCCCAAAGTTATCTTTCTAAAAATGCATCATTTTTGTCCCTCTATCAGTTAAAAACCATTACAAATTGCCATTGCCAATGGCCATTTGCAATCTGTTTTCAACCAATCTTTCCACAATCATATCATTCCAAATTCTTACATTCTAGTCAAATGAACATACTATTCACTTGTATAACTTTCTACCTTTCTTTGTGTTGGCAACTCTCCTGGGATGTCTCCTTCCCCTTTTCTACTACACATCCTTCAAGTTTTCATTCAAATTCTACCTTCTTTACAAAATCTTCTCCTATTGTGCTTCACAACTTCCATGCTTTCAGAGAACTACGCTACTCGTTGCAACAATTTGGGCTTACATATTGTTATTTCATTATCTTTATCTAGAATATAACAGAATCTTATTATTATTGCCTAGCACATCCAGAAGAGAAAGCAAGAGAGCAAAAGCAGAGTAAACTGAAGATGAGGGTTTTGTAATAAAAGTATACACTCAATATTTTCAATTGATTACAAATATTAGTTTCCTCAAAATTAAAGCTCTGCTAAGATTGTATATAAATCTTGCCCATTAAAAAGACCTGGATTTAAATATTAAATTCTGGTTTAAAAAGTAAAATATGAATTTTCTATGGATAGTAGAATTGCCATAAGTTAGATATAAAGCCTCAGATTTTACTCAGTAATTGAATTATGCTTATTGGTTATTGGTTATACTTATTATACTTATTGGTTATAAGTAACTGAAACTGACTGATTAATAAGCAAAAGGGAACTGCATTACGAGTAATTGGTTTTCTTACTGAACATGAGGACAGGCTGTGGCTACCACAAGTGTAATGGAAATGGGAATTAACTCAGTCAGGAGTCTCCCTCCAACTTTCACCTTCACTCAGCTTTGTGAAGCTGCTTCATTGTTCTCCCTCTTTTCCTCTTGCTTACTCCACTTCCTCTTTCCCTCCCTCCTTCCTTGTCCCCCCCCCCCCCACTTTTCCTGTTTCTAAGTCTATGTGACAGGAAACACCATTGCCAACAGAGCCCAAGTTTGAAGTTAAGGAATTCAGTCATTTAGTAACATTTTCTCTTTTTCCTACAAGTCTCATATTCTTTTTGATCCAACTTGGGTCCAGTGGCTACCTACAATCTAACAACTATAGTCAGGAAACAGGGGCTTATTGTAGAAATAGCATAGTTCCCATGGTGTAGTGGAGAAGAGAGAGGCAATTCTTAAAAAGAAAGAGAGAGAGGGAGAGAGACAGAGAGAGGGAGAGAGAGAGAGAGATTGAAAAATTGATAGAAAAAGCAGGGCAGTTTCTAATCAGCCATGCAAGTAAGTACCCTATTTACCAAGTTAAAACCAAAAAGAAACAAAGTTAGAGCTACAAATAATTAACAAATAAGCTGCTTTATATTTTACCTCTTCCTTTCCTTCACTATGATTTAGTTGAAATGACTTGTTGGCATGATTAGCAATATAAAATAGATGATGACCAAAGAGATAGGCTATCTTAAAGTTGGCCAGTCAGTACCTGAATAAGCAAAAGTTGATAGTTTACAGCAGAATTTACCAAACAGTATGCTTTGAAGCACTAGACCCATGAAATGTCCCAGGACAAAATTGTTCCATGATCAATTACGTTTTAAAAATCACTTTTCTACAACCCTCTCCTGGAGAATCATAATACATATTTATGTTCCAAGGGCTTTAGAGAAATAATTCTCTATAAACACCAGGAAATTGTTCTCATTCTAAACTTACTCCTTTCTAATGATTTTTGAACTTACTGTTTTTCTAGCTACCCCTTCATGTTATCTTTATAACTACTTCTGTTGAGCCACAAGTCCTTTTATGCTCGTCAGTCTCTGGATATTCCCCAAGCTTAGGATGGGTAGGAGGTTTGGGTTCACTAGGCAATTTCCAAAAGGCCTGGGAAGTTTAATGTGTTCACTCAAGGGCAAGGTCAGTGTTACCATGTTTAATCAACTTGTTGTCAGATTCTTTAATAAATCTTACCTTAATTAAAGTTCTGGGTGCTTTCCAATCTTTGTCTTGTTTCTGAGGTAACTACAATTTTGGAGAAATGTGATGTAATTTAATAAAAGAATATTAGGCTAGTTTTCAAGTATAAGGGTTAAAAATGTATCTTGGTAGATTTGTTTGTAAGAATGCTAAATTTACTTCTGTTTTGGACAAAGATTGTATTGTCCAAACTTTGAAACTTTATTAAATCTTAATTACGTTGCTTTCTTCTAATGAACAGAAAGAAATTCATGGCATAAATTATTTTTTATAGGGCAAGTCAGAGGCAACAGAATCATCCACTACATTTTGATTTCTCATTAAACTCCCAAATCTAATGGGAATTTCCAAATCTATACCCTCCCTAAAAAGCTTTATTTTTTTAAAAATTTTTTTGAATAGTTAACATGGAAGGTGATCTCTGTTAAAGAACTAGGAACAAAGTGTATTTCAACATATATTAAGTCATAATGTTATAAAGCATGCTGACACAAAGCCTATAGTGTCATAGGAAACTAAGAATTAATGTATTTTGCATAAAAAGGAAAATGGAATTAAGCCAAGACAGCTATAGTTGCGAGGCAATTTTATAGTTAGGTTGGGTAGCTTCTCCTTCACTGGTGTTTAGGCCTAAAATGTTACTTGTGGGTCAACAAGTATAAAGGAGGATCTTCATGACCCTGAGAATACTCCTTGTCAAGTGTTTTCTAATGTGTCATTAATAAAATGGAATCATGGGGCCATCCCACAATGTAATTATGTCATCATGAGAAAGTTAAAGGGAAATATTTGAGGATTAAAGATTGGAAAATACCATTGCTTCTCTTGTGATGGAAAAATCCCATGTGGCTGAAGAATAAATAAAGGATATCTCCGAATAGGGGTCACAAATAAGTCATCAGCATAAGTGTACATCATGCTCACGTAGATATTCTAAGACAAAGAAACCCAGGTAGGAATGCAAGGAAGTATTTCTTTCCTTTCCTTTCCTTTCCTTTCTTTTAAAGATTTTATTTATTAATTGGAGGGAGGCAGAGAGAGAGCATGAGCTGAGAGGGAGAAACAGACGCCCTGCTGAGCAGGGAGCCCGATGTGAGCTGAAGGCAGGTGCTTAACTGACTGAGCCACCCCAATGCCCCCAGCGAAGTATTTCTAAATATGAATATGTTTGCAATCCATAAAGAAAAAAGGCTTTCTCTCTAATCTATATGTGTGTCTCTGTAACAAAAATGTATAAAGTTAATTGCAAAAAAGTGTTTTGCAATAGATATTAGGTTCCTGTGGAGTCCTGTGATGTCCTAATACATTCAGAAATATGATATAATAGTTAGGTTTATTTTGTGACAATTTTGATCCAGCTCTATTCTTTTGAAACTGAAAATTCTTTGGCTAAATTTTAGGAATTAAATTAAACTTCATCTACATCTGAATCTAGCAAATTTTATACACAAATTCTTTATAATACAGGTGTTAGAGGGTAAGGGAATGAATGGGAAGACAATTTACCTTTATTTTTATATTCAAATATATATAAACATATTTTGGGGGCTCTCTAGCTTACTCTCTACCAGTCAATATTCTTGGCACTATGGAAATAGAGATGAACAAGAGGGACAAGTTCCCTTTTCTCACAGAGCTCAATTTCCATTGAGGAGACCAAGCAACTAAACATGTAAATCAGTACCAAATTTAAGAAAGATGATAAGAGCTAAGAAGAAATAAATAGCAGATTTAATACATGCAATCTCTGTAAGAGGTGATGTTTGAATTGAGGCACAGCTGCAGCCATGTGGAAAATCCTGTATAAAATGGTACTATTTGGGGCACCTGAGTGGCTCAGTGGGTTAAAGCCTCTGCTTTCACTCAGGTCATGATCTCAGGATCCTGGGATTGAGTCCCGCATCGGGCTCTCTCCTCAGCAGGGAGCCTGCTTCCCTTCCTCTCTCTCTGCCTGCCTCTCTGCCTACTTGTGATCTCCATCTGTCAAATAAATAAATAAAAAACCCTTAAAAAATGGTACTATTTATGAGGAACAGCAAATGCTAAGACCTCAAGGAGCAAAAGAATTTGAATCTATTTTAGGAACAGAAGAGAGACCAGAGTAACTAGTACCAAGAGCAAAAAGGAAAGAAGTATGAAATGAGAAAAGCAGAGACAGGTTTTTGCATGAAGTCTGCATTTTATTGGAAATGCAATGGTAAACTATTGAACTTCCTAATTAGACTCAGTGGTTGACATCATAAAACTAAATCATAAGTATTCTGAGATGTCAAATAACACTTATAAAGATTAAGAATTATTTTGTGGAAGATATTTTTTCATCATAAAATCTTTTTTTTTTAAGATTTATTTATTTATTTGAGAGACAGTAAGAGAGAGCATGAGAGGCTAGAAGGTCAGAAGGAGAAGTAGACTCCCCGTGGAGCTGGGAGCCCGATGTGGGACTCAATCCCGGGACTCCGGGATCATGACCTGAGCGGAAGGCAGCTGCTTAACCAACTGAGCCACCCAGGCGCCCTTTCATCATAAAATCTTACATTTCTCTTCCACACTCTGTCATTGCTAAAGAGATAAGATGTTAGTTATGAAGTTAAGTATAGCTATTATTTTACAGGATATCCTTTGGGAAGTTAATAGTTTACATTTTGAAATGATTAATTTTATACATCATGAACAAGGAGTAATCTATGTGGAGGAAGTAGCTGTGGGTTAAGAAGGTGAAAAGGTGGGGCGCCTGGGTGGCTCAGTGGGTTAAAACCTCTGTCTTTGGCTCGGGTCGTGGTCTCAGGGTCCTGGGATCAAGCCCCACATTGGGCTCTCTGCTTTGCAGGGAACCTACTTCCCTTCCTCTCTCTCTGCCTGCCTTTCTGCCTACCTATGATCACTGTCTGTCAAATAAATGAATAAAATCTTTAAAAAAAAAAAGAAGGTAAAAAGGTTTAAAAAGCTAATTCATTTTTATTGTGTTGAACTGAAGAAGGCTTTCTGAAACAGAGATTAATAATATTCATTATCTTATATCTGCTTCAAAATGCAGACGTTAATTTTAATAAATTTGGTAACTATAGAAATAGGTACAAAGAAGAAAATATTAACCCATAATAACATTACTTTCCAGTCTTTCTTAATTACTATAATATATATTTGACAAAATTGAAATTTTATAGGATATGAAATTTTACAACCTAATTATTTTCATGTAACATTATATTTTTGGTAATTTTTTCAGGTCAGTTAATATTCTTTGACAATATCATTTTAATATTTGTATAATAATTATTCTTGTGAGGAGGGGGTTAAGATGGCGGAGAATTAGCAGGCTGAGACGACATCAGGCAGCAGGAGATCAGCTAGATAGCCTATCAAACCCCTCCGAACACCTATGAATCCAATAGGAGATCGAAGAGAAGAAGAGCAACAATTCTAGAAACAGAAAATCGACCACTTTCTAAAAGATAGGACCAGCGGAGAAGTGAATCCAACGCGACGGGAAGATAGACCCCGGGGAGAGGGGCGGTCTCCCGGCAAGCGGCGGAACAACGGAGCACAAAATCAGGACTTTTAACAGTCTGCTCCATGGAGGGACATTGCTCCAGAGGCTAAACTGGGGTGAAGACATCACGGGGACAGCGTGGACTCAGGTCCCACGGGGTCACAGAAGGATCGGGAGTGTCTGAGTGTCGCAGAGCTCATAGGTATTAGAGCGGGGAAGTCGGCTGCGGAGACAGAGCCGAGGAGTGAACTCTCAACTTGGGGTTACCTTGAACCATAATCTGTGACATGGGCCAGTGCTCTGTGCGTGGTGTTCCCCAAGATCCGGGGAGACTTCGACCTGGGAGAGCCCAGAGATCTGTGGGGTTTGGAGACTCCAGGTGGGACTCTGTGCCAGAGACAGAGACGCTTGGTCACAGGCTGGGTGACCTCGGAGTGCAGCCAGAGGCTGGGGAGACGGGAGTTATTAAATGCTTTTCTCTGAAGGCGCACTGAAGAGTGGGGCCCTGAGCTCTCAGCTCCTCTGGGAGATTCAGAGGCCGCCATTTTCATTCCCGTCCTCCGGAACTCTACGGAAAGCGTTCAGGGAACAAAAGCCCCCGAAAGCGAACCTGAGAGGATTACTTAGCCCAGCCCCTGGGAAGGGTGGTGCAATTCTGCCTGGGGCAGAGACACTTGAAAATCACTACAGCAGGCCCCTCCCGCAGAAGATCAACAAGAAATCCAGCCAAGACCAAGTTCACTTAACAAGGAGAACAGCGGAATTCCAGAGGAGGAGAAAGCAAAGCATGGAATTCTTGGCTGTCTCCCCATGAATCTTTAGTCTTGCAAAGTTAAATTTTTTTTCTCTTCTGCTAATTTTTTTAACTTTAACCCTTTCCTCTTTTAACATTTTTTTAACTAGTTTATCTCAATAACTTTTTTTTTAAGATTTTTTTTTTTTAATTTGTTAGAGAGAGAGAGCGAGCACAGGCAGACAGAGGGGCAGGCAGAGGCAGAGGGAGAAGCAGGCTCCCTGCTGAGCAAGGAGCCCAATGTGGGACTCGATCCCAGGACGCTGGGATCACAACCTAAGCCGAAAGCAGCCGCTTAACCAACTGAGCCACCTGGCATCCCTATCTCAATAACTTTCTTAAAAATAAATCTTTTTTGACCCTTTATTAGAATAGTCATATTTTATCCTTCACTGTATCTAACTTTATATTTGTATACACATAGGGGTTTTTTTTCTTCTAAAAAATTAGGGGTACAACTTCTTCTAATAGATCAAAATACACCCCAAATCTAGTACCGGGCTTGATCTAGTCTCCAGCCCAAGGAAGTTCTCTCCACTATTTTTTTTTTTTTTTACTCTCCCTGACAACTTACCTTATCAACTCCTTTGTTAGGTAAAAAAAATTTTTTTTCATCTTTATAGTCATATTTCATCCCTTCATTGTGTTGACCCTTATATATGTTTTTCATTCTTTAAAATTTGGGGAGGTAGTTTCTTCTAAGAGACCAAAACACTCCCAAAATTAAGTGGGTGACCCTGTTCTAGTCACCAGTCTAATACATACATATATATTTTTTCTTTATTTGTGTTCTCTTTTTTAAAAATTTTTTTTCTCTTTTCTGAACTTCTTTTTACCCCCATTCTCCCCCCCACCCCCACGATTTGGGGTCTCCTCTGATTTGGTTAAAGCACATCTTCCTGGAGTCTTTGCCACCCTTTTAGTATTACATTTGCTCCTTCATATATTCTTATCTGGATAAAATGACAAGGCAGAAAAACTCACCACAAAAAAAAGAACAGGAGGCAGTACCGAAGGCTAGGGACCTAATCAATACAGACATTGGTAATATGTTAGATTTGGAATTCAGGACGATGATTCTAAAGGTTCTAGCCGGGCTCAAGAAAGGCATGGAAGATATTAGAGAAACCCTGTTCAGAGAAATAAAAGCCATTTCTGGAGAAATAAAAGAACTAAAATCAAATCAAGTTAAAATAAAAAAAGCTATTAATGAGGTGCACTCAAAAATGGAGGCTCTTACTGCTAGGATAAATGAGGCAGAAGAAAGAATTAGTGATATAGAAGACCAAATGACAGAGAATAAAGAAGCTGAGCAAAAGAGAGACAAACAACTACTGGACCACGAGGGGAGAATTCGAGAGATAAGTGATACCATAAGATGAAACAACATTAGAATAATTGGGATTCCAGAAGAAGAAAGAGAGAGAGGAACAGAAGGTATATTGGAGAGAATTATTGTAGAGAATTTCCCTAATATGGCAAAGGGAACAAACATCAAAATCCAGGAGGTGCAGAGAAGCCCCCCTCAAAATAAATAGGAATAGGTCCAACCCCGTCATCTAATAGTAAAATTTACAAGTTTTAGTGACAAAGAGAAAATCCTGAAAGTAGCATGGGACAAGAAGTCTGTAACATACAATGGTAAAAATATTAGATTGGCAGCAGACTTATCCACAGAGAGCTGCCAGGCCAGAAAGAACTGGCATGATATATTCAGAGCACTAAATGAGAAAAACATGCAGCCAAGAATACTTTATCCAGCTAGGTTATCATTGAAAATAGGAGAGATAAAAAGCTTCCAGGACAAACAAAAACTGAAAGAATTTGTAAACACCAAACCAGCTCTACAGGAAATATTGAAAGGGGTCCTCTAAGCAAAGAGAGACCCTAAAAGTATTATCAGAAAGGAACAGAGACAATATACAGTAACAATCACCTTACAGGCAACACAATGGCACTAAATTCATATCTCTCAATAGTTACCCTGAATGTAAATGGGCTAAATGCCCCAATCAAAAGACAAAGGGTTTCAGAATGGATAAAAAAACAAAACCCATCAATATGCTGCCTACAAGAAACTCATTTTAGACCCGAAGACACCTCCAGATGGAAAGTAAGGGGGTGGAAAACAATGTACCATGCTAATGGACATAAGAAGAAAGCTGGGGTGGCAATCCTTATATCAGATCAATTAGATTTTAAGCCAAAGACTATAATAAGAGATGAGGAAGGACACTATATCATACTCAAAGGGTCTGCCCAACAAGAAGATCTAACAATTTTAAATATCTATGCCCCTAACATGGGAGCAGCCAACTATATAAACCAATTAATAACAAAATCAAAGAAACACATTGACAAGAATACAATAATAGCAGGAGACTTTAACACACCCCTCACTGAAATGGACAGATCATCCAAGCAAAAGATCAACAAGGAAATAAAGGTCTTAAATGACACACTGGAGCAGATGGACATCACAGATATATTCAGAACATTCCATCCCAAAGCAACAGAATACACATTCTTCTCTAGTGCCCATGGAACATTCTCCAGCATAGATCACATCCTGGGTCATAAATCAGGTCTCAACCGGTATCAAAAGATTGGGATCACTCCCTGCATATTTTCAGACCACAATGCTCTGGAGCTAGAACTCAATCACAAGAGGAAATTTGGAAAGAGCCCAAATACATGGAGACTCAACAGCATCCTTCTAAAGAATGAATGGGTCAACCAGGAAATTAAAGAAGAATTTTAAAAATTCATGGAAACAAATGATAATGAAAACACAACAGTCCAAAATCTGAGAAACAGCAAAGGCAGTCCTGGGAGGAAAATATATAGCGATACAAGCCTTTCTTAAGAAACAGGAAAAGTCTCAAATACACAACCTAACCCTACACCTAAAGGAGCTCGAGAAAGAACAACAAAAAAAGCCTAAACCCAGCAGGAGAAGAGAAATAATAAAGATCAAAGCAGAAATCAATGAAATAGAAACAAACAAACAAACAAACAAAAAAAAACAATAGAACAAATCAACGAAACTAGGAGCTGGTTCTTTGAAAGAATTAATAAGATTGATAAACCCCTGGCCAGACTTATCAAAAGAAAAGAGAAAGGACCCAAATAAATAAAATCATGAATGAAAGAGGAGAGATCATAATCAACACCAAAGAAATACAAACAATCATAAGAACATATTTTGAGCAACTCTATGCCAACAAATTCGACAATCTGGAAGAAATGGATGCTTTCCTAGAGACATATAAATTGCCAAAACTGAACCAGGAAGAAATAGAAAACCTGAATAGGCCCATAACCAGTAAGGAGATTGAAACAGTCATCAAAAATCTCCAAACAAACAAAAGCCCAGGGCCAGGTGGCTTTCCAGGGGAATTCTACCAAACATTTAAGGAAGAATTAATTCCTATTCTCCTGAAACTGTTCCAAAAAATAGAAATGGAAGGAAAACTTCCAAACTCATTTTATGAGGCCAGCATCACCTTGATCCCCAAACCAGACAAGGATCCCATCAAAAAAGAGAATTACAGACCAATATCCTTGATGAACACAGATGCAAAAATTCTCACCAAAATACTAGCCAATAGGATCCAACAGTACATTAAAAGGATTATTCACCACGACAAAGTGGGATTTATTCCAGGGCAGCAAGGTTGGTTCAACATCCACAAATCAATCAATGTGATACAATACATTAATAAAAGAAAGAACAAGAATCATATGATACTCTCAAAAGATGCTGAAAAAGCATTTGACAAAGTAAAGCACCCCTTCCTAATCAAAACTCTTCAAAGTGTAGGGATAGAGGGCACATACCTCAATATTATCAAAGCCATCTATGAAAAACCCACCGCAAGTATCATTCTCAATGGAGAAAAACTGAGAGCTTTTCCGCTAAGGTCAGGAACACGGCAGGGATGTCCGTTATCACCACTGCTATTCAACATAGTACTAGAAGTCCTAGCCTCAGCAATCAGACAACAAAAAGAAATTAAAGGCATCCAAATTGGCAAAGAAGAAGTCAAACTACCACTCTTTGCAGATGATATGATACTATATGTGGAAAACCCAAAAGGCTCCACTCCAAAACTGCTAGAGCTTGTACAGGAATTCAGTAAAGTGTCAGGATATAAAATCAATGCACAGAAATCAGTTGCATTTCTTTACACCAACAACAAGACAGAAGAAAGAGAAATTAAGGAGTCAATCGCATTTACAATTACACCCAAAACCATAAGATACCTAGGAATAAACCTAACCAAAGAGGCAAAGAATCTATACTCAGAAAACTATAAAGTACTCATGAAAGAAATTGAGGAAGACACAAAGAAATGGAAAAATGTTCCATGCTCCTGGATTGGAAGAATAAATATTGTGAAAATGTCTATGCTACCTAAAGCTATCTACACATTTAATGCCATGCTTATCAAAATCCCATCCAATTTTTTCAAAGAAATGGAACAAATAATCCTAAAATTTATATGGAACCAGAAAAGACCTTGAATAGCCAAAGGAATAATGAAAAAGAAAGCCAAAGTTGGTGGCATCACAATTCCCGAATTCAAGCTCTACTACAAAGCTGTCATCATGAAGACAGTATGGTACTGGCACAAAAACAGACACTTAGATCAATGGAACAGAATAGAGAGCCCAGAAATAGACCCTCAACTCTATGGTCAACTAATCTTCGACAAAGCAGGAAAGAATATCCAATGGAAAAAAGACAGCCTCTTCAACAAATGGTGTTGGGAAAATTGGACAGCCGCATGCAGAAAAATGAAATTGGACCATTTCCTTACAGCACACACAAAAATAGACTCAAAATGGATGAAGGACCTCAACGTGAGAAAGGGATCCATCAAAATCCTTGAGGAGAACACAGGCAGCAACCTCTTCGACCTCAACTGCAGCAACTTCTTCCTAGGAACAATGCCAAAGGCAAGGGAAGCAAGGGAAAAAAATGAACTATTGGGACTTCATCAAGATCAAAAGCTTCTGCGCAAAGGAAACAGTCAACAAAACCAAAAGACAACTGACAAAGTGGGAAAAGATATTTGCAAATGACATATCAGAAAGAGGGCTAGTATCCAAAATCTATAAACCCTCCTGCACTGTTGGTGGGAATGCAAGCTGGTGCAACCACTCTGGAAAACAGCATGGAGGTTCCTCAAAAAATAGAAAATAGAGCTACCTTATGACCCAGCAACTGCACTACTGGGTATTTACCCTAAAGATACAAACGTAGTGATTTGAAGGGGCATATGCACCCAAATGTTTATAGCAGCAATGTCCACAATAGCCAAATTATGGAACGAACCTAGATGTCCATCAACAGATGAATGGATAAAGAAGAAGTGGTATATATATACAATGGAATACTATGCAGCCATCAAAAGAAATGAAATCTTACCATTTGCGACGACATGGATGGAACTAGAGAGTATTATGCTTAGCGAAATAAGTCAATCAGAGAAAGACAACTATCATATGATCTCCCTGATATGAGGAAGTGGAGATGCAACGGGGGTGGGGGTTAAGGGGGTAGGAAAAGAAAAAATGAAACAAGATGGGATCAAGAGGGAGACAAACTAAAAGAGACTCTTAATGCCATAAAACGAACTGAGAGGGGTGGGGGGTAGGGGGGATGGGAGAGGGTGGTTGGTTACATTATATGTTTAAATAGGGGCATCTGAGTGGCTCAGTGGGTTAAAGCCTCTGCCTTCGGCTCAGGTCATGGTCTCAGGGTCCTGGGATCGAGCCCCACATCAGGCTCTCTGCTCAGCGGGGAGCCTGCTTCCTCCTTTCTCTCTGCCTGCCTCTCTGCCTACTTGTGATCTCTGTCTGTCAAATAAATAAATAAAATCTTTAAAAATAAATAAATAAATAAAAATAAAATTTAAAAAAAACAAACTGAAGGGGGGCGGGTGTTGGGAGAGGGTGGTGGGGTTACATTATATGTTTAAATAAAAAAATAAAATAAAATGTACATGAAGGAGAAAAAAAATAATTATTCTTGTGATTCTACAATGATTCACTTACTCATTTATCTCTTTTGATTCATTTATTTCTTTTTAACCTAGAAGGGGTTTATGAGAAATTGTTACTCATAGCACTTTTTTATTTTAAAATTTGTCCAACTATTTTAGAAGACACAGGACCAAATCCTTGGCAAAGCAGAAATATAGGAATTCTTGGTGATGGAACAATTTTCTTTTAGTTCTGTTACTAAGCATCATAATGCCTAATAAGACAACCTCAACAATGACAACAAAAAATACTAAGGGCCCAAATACTGGAATGTTACTTATGTGGGTATGTCAGAAAATTATTTTTTCTGAGGTGTTCTCCCCCTTACTTCATATCTAGTGTGGCTTTAGAAGTTATGCCTTGTGTGGAATAAAGTGGGCAATATACACTCATTGATTCTGAATTCAAATTATAATTCCCAACCACCAAGAGGATTCCCATATTTCTGCCTACCAAGGATTTGTCCTATGTGTTCTAATGTAAAGGGATACATTTTTTTTTCCTAGAGAGAGAGCGTGAGTGGGAGAGAGGGGGTACAGGGAAAAGAGGAGCAAAGGGAGAGGGAGAGAGAGAATTTCAAGCAGTTTCCACAATGCAGAACTCAATCTCAAGACCTGAGATCATGACCTGAGTTGAAACCAAGAGTCAGATGCTTAATTGACAGAGCCACCCAGGTGCCTGGTAATGGGACACATTTCAACATAAAAAACTGTCATGGGGGCACCTGGGTGGCTCAGTGGGTTAAAGCCTCTGCCTTTGGCTCAGGTCATGATCTCAGGATCCTGGGATCGAGCCCTGCATCAGGCTCTCTGCTGGCGGGGAGCCTGCTTCTCCTTCTCTCTCTGCCTCTCTGCCTACTTGTGATCTCTCTTTCAAATAAATAAATAAAATCTTAAAAAAAAAAACTGTCATGAGGGGCACCTGGGCGGCTCAGTTCAGTTAAGTGTCTGACTCTGGGGTTTAGCTCAGTTTGTGATCTCAGGGTCATGAGATGGTGCCTGCACTGGGCTTCACACTCAGTGTGGAGTCTGCTTGAGATTCTTTCTCCCTCTCCCTCTGCCCCTCCCTCTGTGCTCATCTCTCCTCTTCTCCAAAATAAATAAATCTTAAAAAAAAACTGTCATGAGTAAGAAGATCTTTCTGGAGGCCAAGATTGATGCTACAGTTTTTATTAGAGATACCTAAGTTAGAGATAATTAAAAAAAATTATTTATCATCTTTTGTTTTCCAAGAAAGGTGATCTCTGCCTGGAAGGAACCTTTATTCTAGTGAAGAGACAAGTATCAACCAAGTAATCAAATAGCGCAAAGTGTCTTAGAAAAGAGAAATGGTATTATGAGAAAGCCTAACAAGGGACCTATCTTAGACTGGGGAGGGTCATCAAAGTCTTCCTTAAGGAGTGGCATTTGAGCTGAGATCTTAAAGAGAAACAGAGGTTAACTAGGTAGAGAGGAAAATCTTCCAGATAGGAGGAAAAATAAAGACTCATTGCTTAAATAATAATTGTTATGAATACTGGGAGGGAAGTGTTTTAACTAGCTCAAACTACTACTTAAGCTTTCACTAGACTCTAGTCAGTTTATTAGTCATATTTTATGCATTTCATATTTTATGCATTTACATTAAATGGCGATATAATCTCCTAGGCAGCCATCACTGACTCCAAACAGTGAGATAAAAATATTAAAAGAGAATAAGAAATAGCATTGGCTTTTCAGTGTTCTCTCACTTGAAACATTTGAACAAAGCCTCATTTAAAAGAATAAAGAGCCAGGGAGCTTGGGTGGCTCAGTCAGTTAAGTATCTTGATTCTTGATTTCTGCTTAGGGTCATGATCTCAGGGTCATGAATTCAGGGTCGTGATCAAGCCCCGCATCAGGCTTCACACTCAGCATGGTATATGCATGTCCCTCTGCCTCCCCCTCCTACTCCACTGTGTGCTCTTCTCTCTCTAAAATAAATGAATAAATCTTTTCTTTTTTAAAAAGATCATATGATCTTTTTTAAAAAAAGAATAAAGACTCATGCTTTGTACCATATTACATATCATTAGAGTGTATAACAATAATTGTGGGGAATTGGGAAGTACAAACAGAATTGCTATTTTTAAGATGCTTTTTAGCTACAAAGATTATTTAGCTTTTTGCTTATAGTTCATCAAATTAGTTAGAAAGAAAACAAATGACAAGTCTTTGTCATGGATAAGTAACATCTAGAAATATGCACATTGTCATTGTCAACATGAAAAGTCCTTTGATATGCATTTTAACCAAAACATCCAAAACTACTAATTAATAGAAGTAGTAGTAGGATTAACAGTTATAGTAATAATAGTAGTGTTAATTGTAACAGTTAATTGTAATACTTATTTTGAGTTTACCACAAATTTACCAGGCTAGTGCTTTATTGCTAATACTTACAATTATGGATCAAGACAGGCACTATGATCTCCGCTTTACAGAAAATACGTTTAATATGATCTCCCCGATATGAGGAAGTGGAGATGCAACGTGGGGGGCTTGGAGGGTAGGAAAAGAATAAGTGAAACAAGATGGGATCAGGAGGGACACAAACCATAAGAGACTCTTAATGTCACAAAACAAACTGAGGGTGACGGGGGTAGGGGGGTAGGGAGAGGGTGGTGGGGTTATGGACATTGGGGGAGGGTATGTGATATGGTGAGGGCTGTGAAGCGTGTAAACCTGGCGATTCACAGACCTGTACCCCTGGGGCTAATAATTCATTATATGTTTATAAAAAAATAAAATAAAATAAAAAGAAAATACAGTTTAAGTTCAGAGAGGTTAAGTGAGCCATTCAAGATCACATAGAAAACAATGGGGTGAAGTAAAACACAAAACCATAAAACTAGAAGATAATAAGAAAAAAAACTAGATGACCTTGGGTATGGTGATAACTTTTTAGATGCAACACAAAAGACATAATTCATAAAGGAATATTTAATAACCTAGACTTCATTAAAATTAAAATTTCTACTCTGCAATAGAAAATAAGCCACAGACTAGGAGAAATTATTTACAAAAAAGACACATCTGATAAAGAACTTTTATCCAAAATATGCAAAGAACTTTCTAAATTCAACAATAAGAAAACAACCCAATTTAAAAAATGGACCAAAGACTTGAGTTGAAACCCCATCAAAGAAGACATAATATGTACAATATGCAAATTGTGTGTATATATACATCAAAATATGTACAATATTATATACACACACACACACACACACAAATAGTCATATGAAAAGATGGTCCACATCTTATGTTATCAGAACAACACAAATTAAAACAACAAGATACCAGTATACACTTTTTAGAATGGCCAAAACCTATAACACTATAACAATAGCATATGTTGGTGAGGATGTGAACCAACAGGAATTCTCATATATTGCTGGTGGGAATGCAAAATGGTACAACCACTTTTGAAGACAGTTTGGCAATTTCTTACAAAACCAAACCATACTTTTACTGTGTTATCCTGAAATCTTGTTCCTCGGAATTTACTCAAACGAGCTGAAAACTTTTGTCCATAGAAAAACCTGCATATGAAAAAAAACCTGCATATGTACATATATAGCAACTTTATTCATAATTGCTAAAACTTGAAAGTAATTAAGATGTCCTTCAGTAGTACATGCAGACAATGTAAGATTATTCAGTACTAAAAAGAAATGAGCTATCAAGCCATGGAAATTAGTGAAGGAAACTTAAGTGCATATTAGTAAAGGAAAGAAGCCAATCTGAAACGTAACACACTGTACGATTCCTACTGTATGATATTGTGAAAAAAGACAAAACTATGAACACAGTAAAAATATCAGTGGTTGCCAGGGGTAGCAATGGGAAATGAACAGTGGGGAGAGATGAATAGGTAAAGCACAGGGGATTTTTAGGATACTGAAAACACCCTGTATATTATGATGGATACATGTTATTATACACATTTGTCCAAATGCATAGAATGTATAACACAATGAATCCTAAGATAAACTATAGACACTGCATGATTATGATGTGCCAATATAGGTTCATCCTTGGTAGGAAAAAAAAGTAGACTTTGGTGAATGATGTTGATAATGGGCGCTATGCATATGCCTGGGAAGGGGAATCTATGGGAAACCTCTACTTTCCTCTGAATTTTGTTGTAAACCTAAAAAAGAAAAACAAGTTTTCAGTTTGAAAGGCTCAAAGTGCCAAAGAAGGTGAAGGAAGAAAAAAACCACACCTAAGTGATGACAAGCACTCCTTGATTTTCTTCTCTAAACCTGTAAGCCTGTCTGTCTCTGTGCCATCATTTCCATCTTCCAATTCTGTTACAAAGGAGAATGCAACAATTCCTATCTCAAAAACGTATCTCTGAGTTGTACCTGGTCTGAGAAATCACATCTGCTTAAGGTCTTTGCTCCTTCAGTTAGCCCATTTCCCTCCAACTGTATCATTTCCATCAACAGACAACTATGTTCTAGAATTCTCATCCTTAAGCAACAATAATACCTTCCTGTTATGTCCATTCGGTCTTAAATCTTCATTTCTCAGCTCTACTTGAGAATTTTCTTTTGTTGTCATTTTTTTAAAAATTAGAGATCTTACTTTCTCACCTTTCTCACTATTTCTCAACTTTTCCAGTATTTTTTTTAAAGAATTGTTTACTTAGATTGCATCCAGTTCCTTTCTTCTCATTCACATCTCAGCCTACTTCTGTCTGGATTCCACCTCCAGAATTCCACTGGCACTGCTTTTGTTAAAGGTTCCAGAGGCCAGATACTGAGAAATTCAATGGATCTGGGTTTCACCTTACTCAACCTCTTATCAGGGCTTGAGCAGATGATCACTCCTTCCTTCTTAGAAACTTACATGCTCTTAATATTTTTTCCTTAACTCATTGGCTTTTACTTCTCAGTCTCTTTTTGTTGATTCCTCCACTCTTACTAATCTCCTAATAGATTTCTTCAGATTTTTCACTCTTCCTGATGACTTCCCTTTTTGTACTCTCCCTAGCTTATCTTGTAGTTCCCTTGGTGTAACTACTACAGATGTGCTGCCAGCTCCTGTATCTATATTTCTGGTGCAGACTTCACCATTAAGCTCTAATCTCTAGAGTGGTGCATTCAACTTCTTCCCTGATACCTCAACTTACATATTTTAGCATTTCAAATTAGAAATATTTGGACCATGAAATAAAACTTGGTTCTCACAATCCAGTTGCTCACACTAAAGATTCTAGGAGTCATATCTGGTTTCTTGCTATATCAAATCAATCAGCAAACCCGGTTAATTCTTTCTCTAAGATATGTCTTCTTCATCTCCTTTATTTTTAAGTAACCTCTAGGTTACTTCTTTTAAGTAATCTCTAAGTACCTCTGTTATCTCATTTATTTTTAAGTAATCACTACACCTAACATAGGACTTGAATTTTCAACCCCAAGATCAAGAGTTCTGTGCTCTACCACATGAGCCAACCAGGCGCCCTCTTCTTCTCCTTATTACAAATAATTAATTATAGTGGTATTATGGTCTCCTTCAGTTACACTGTACTTTTTATAAACGTAATCTTACTCAGTCCTGCATTAGCAATTGATGTGTAGGTGGTAAGCCATCTTGTGACCATGAAGGAAAATGGGTCTTAAACTGAAGCTTGACATTCAGGAAGGCAGAGGAAAGAAAGGATTATATCAGGTCTTTCCTTAATGACATCACTAAACCGCTGAAACAAACCAATATTGAAGCTAACTTACCTCTAGACTTTCCAGTTATGTGAATCCTTTTTACTGACAGATATTTTTTTTTTGCTACTTGAAACTGAGCACAGCTAAATATTACACCACATTTTGTCATATAAATAATGTCACTAACAATTGGCCTTCCTAATCTCTCAGTTGAATTTCCCCCCCTCGGTGTACAAAAGAAAAGATTCTTTTGTACATCTTTATCAAAGCCTGTAGTACATTGCTTTACTGATCAGTTTGTTCCCCCAGGAAACTGAACACCTAAAAGGAAAGGTATTCGTGTTATTTGCTGCTCTATGAGTTTGTTATCAGACTGAGTGTGCTCATAATCAGCCCATCATCCATCCCCAAAACATATTTATTTAGTGGAATCTCTCATCCTCAGCACTCTTGGAATTTTGGGCCAGATACATCATTGTAGAGGGCAATTCTGTGCAATGTATAATATTAAGCAGCATCCTTGGACTCTACTCATTAGATGCGAGTAACATAACCCCTCCCCCTAATGTGTCACAATAAAATGTATCTAGGAATTGATAAATATTCCCTTGGAAGTAAAACTGTCCAACTGAGAACTACTGACCTAATATAGTGACCAAGAGTATGATTTTTTTTTAAGAGAAAGAGAGCATGCATTGGGGAAAGAGGAAGAGGGGGAGAAAGAATCTTGAGCAGGCTCCATGGTAGTCTTGATCTCACAACCCTGAGATCATGACCTAAGCTGAAATTAAGAGTTGACATTTAACTGACTGAGCCACCCAGGTACCCCAGGAGTACGAATTTTATTACAAACACTCTCTTGGGCTTTTAAGCTAATGGCAATTCATAGAAGTTAATTCTTACAGGATCATATTATATCCATCTTTGAATATAGACGGAAAGGGCAAAAAATCCACAAAGAGCAAGTATAATTGTTTAACTATTGGTTTGGAATGTAATAAAGGAGTGTGAGGGTATACTCACCTTTACTGGGTACAGGATATGATCTCACACACAAAACCCGCTTTTCTCATAAGCCAACCCCCCTCAGAAACTTCTCATTCCAAAGGAATGGGTCACTTTTATCACTAAAAAAGGAAGGACCAAAAAAAGGAGAACATTTCTTGTAGGTAAGGCATATCATATTAGGTTCCTGTAAGAGCTTTGCACCAAACCTCTTTCATCACTTCCTTGTTTCTTACACATGCCCAGCCTAATCCCTAAATGGTTTCTCTACATGTAGAGTAAGATCTTTCAAACTGTTACTAATTATAAACTTCTTCAGAAGCAAGGTGTTTTCACTGAGAGTGAACATGCAGGTACTTGAGCCCACACAACCTCCTTAGCCTCAGGGCACGCACTTCTGCCTGACCCGCCTTCTCACATAGACAGGATGATGAAAACGGAAGCTGTAGAACTGGGTGAGCCAAGCCAAAAATCTTGTTTTGATGATTAAGTGTTCTGTAATACATAAAGAATTCAGAGAAATGGTGCAAAGTGAATGTACCTCACCATAATCGGATAGAATATAGTCCCTATCTTTATGTCCAGACATACTTTTATGTATACCAATCACTATTTGAATACATCATTTTGGTAAATGTGAAAATTAATTACTGAAGGCAAAATCTGTAACTTATAATCATGCCTTTGACTTTTCTTTTCCCCCATCTCTTAGGTTGAAGCAAACATAATGTTTGCCTTTGAATCTAAATGTAGGGGGCACCTGGGTCGCTCAGTGGGTTAAAGCCTCTGCCTTTGGCTCAGGTCATGATCCCAGGGTCCTGGGAGTGAGCCCCACATCGGGCTCTCTGATCAGCAGAGAGCCTGCTTCCTCCCTCTCTCTGCCTGCCTCTCTGCCTACTTGTTATCTCTGTCTGTCAAATAAATAAATAAAATCTTGAATCTAAATGTAGTTTTAATATTAATTTTCATATATGTTTATTTAAAAGTTTACAAGACTTCAGTTAGAAATCTTGATTCCAGGAACAAGGACATTAATGAAAGTCATAATTATATATAGTGTTAATAATTAAGGTTATTGATAGGATTAAGAATGATAATGATGTAGGTATGGTTCATATCATCAGATACTCCAGGAAACAACATAATTTTAAGAACTGATCTAGCCATGGGTAGAATGTCTATATTTTCTCTATAGAAAAGAGATTT
This sequence comes from Taxidea taxus jeffersonii, assembly GCA_003697995.1. NCBI lineage: Eukaryota > Metazoa > Chordata > Mammalia > Carnivora > Mustelidae > Taxidea > Taxidea taxus. The sequence continues at coordinate 32,693 of ML105747.1, read as the reverse complement.
TTGGTGCCTGGGTGGCTCATTGGGTTGGGCCTCTGCCTTCAGCTCAAGTTGTGATCTCAGGGTCCTGGGATCGAGCCCCACATTGGGCTCTCTGCTCAGCAGGGAGCCTGAACCCTCACCCCTGCCTGCTGCTCTGCCTACTTGAGATCTCTCTCTTGTGTCAAATAAATAAATAAAATCTTTTAAAAGAGAGAGATTTTTACATTAAAAAATTAAGTCATGATCATAATAGAATTCCCTGGGAGCTTGGAATGAAAGATTGTAATGGGTATATTTTTTAAGATTTTTTTTAAGATTTTTAGGATTTCTTATTTATTTATTTATTATTTATTTATTTATTTATTTATTAGGAAAAGAGAACACAAGCAGAGAGAGAAGCAGGCTCTCCACTGAGCAGAGAGCCCTAAGTGGAACTTGATCCCAGGACACTGGGATCATGACCTGAGCTGAAGGCAGCCACCTTCAGGAGTATACGTGGGTGTTCTTATTTTTGCTTTGTAGATGGTAACATTCTTTAGGATTAGCTTGGGGATAGATGCCAAGTCAAAGACTGTGTCTTTTTAATTTCCCTAGGTTTCTATGAATAATTTGAATAGTTAACAGAGCCAAAATAATTTCTCACTATTTTGATTCCATTTTCTAATGCATGTGGAGCCACTTGTCTCTATCTTTATATGCTGCCTAATAATAGTTACCCTATCTACTAAATCCCTATAATATACTAAGCATGCATACAGTATGCCAATAAATTACCCTCCCTCCGAAAGAACTCTGAAATAATACCATTATTCCTATCTTGCAGATGAGGAAACTGAGTTTGGAGAAGTTGGGAACTTACCCAAAGTCATATAGCTTGCAAGAAACAAATTGTGTTCTTTCTACGAAGGAAGGCAATTAGTACCTCATCCATCAAATAGTCATAAGACAGAAAGGATCATCTTGTTCTTTGTGTTCTACTAAAAGAGAAGTCTTTTTTTTTTTTTTTAAGAGAGAGAGAGTGCACTTGTATACGGGCAGGGGAGCAGCAGGCAGAGGGAGAAGCATGCTTCCCACAGAGCAAGGAGCCCAGTGTGGGACTTGATCCCAGAACCCTGGGATTATGACCTGGGCCAAAGGCAGATGCTTAACTGACTGAGCCACCCAGGTGCCCCAAAGAGTAGTCTTATTATTGAATATGTAGGTGGCAGGCACAAAGCTGGAAGTGAAAGCAAATAAAACTTCAAATGAACTTAGCAAGCTAAAAGAACAGATATTCCAATCAGCAAGATGAAATTATTATAACAATGAATGTAATGGCTTAGACTTACTTTAAAAAATCCATTAAAGAATGGGCGGTTGATTTAGGGTGATTATCTCTCAATAATCATTGGTCATAAGCAGCTTACAACTGTCACTTTATCAAATATCTTAAGCCATTAGAGCCACTTGGTGTTCATAGCATTCCCCTTATCTATCAACCTCGTAACTCCAGCAGAAATAAAAGTGATTTGTTTAGCCTGATATGCTTTTTGGAACTCATGCTGGATTTTCACTGGTAACTGCATGATTCAAGTTTTCCTAAGCTATCCATTTAATAATATATTCTAGAAAATTTTCCCAAGGATTGATGTAGAGTTTACTAGATAGAAATCCTTGAACTCTATCATTTTATTTTTTAAAAAAATATCAGAACAACTCTTCTTTGGACTTCTGCCATCTTCACACAATTTTTCAAACACAACCAATGGAGAACTTTGTGCTCATGTATCCAAGCACTTTCAGAAACCAGGTTACAACTAGGACCTGCAGTTTGAACACAGTTTAAAGTTATTAGTTATAGGTTAGAAAAGGGAAAAAATTTTCTTTCTGTGACTTATTAATTTTAGTTCCCCATTCCTAAATAGTGAGGCTCTCTGCCTAATTCTTTTTATTCTGAAAATCTAGGAAGGAAGGAGGGAAGGAAGGAAGGAAGGAAGGAGAGGAGAGAGAGGAGGGGAGGGGAGGGAGGGAGGAAGGGAGGGGAAGAGAGAAGAGAAGAGAAGAGAAGAGAAGAGGAGAGGAGAGGAGAGGAGAGAAGAGAAAGAGAAGGAAGGAGAAGGAGAGAATGGAGGCAAGGAATAAAAAAAGAAAAAAGTTTTTGTTTAGCATCATTTTTCAGTTCTCTATTGATTATTAACTTCAAGACACCATAGACAAAGTCTCCTAAGCTTCACATTATTCATAGATTTCTCAACCAGTTCTTACTTGTCTTAATTAAACCCAGTTTCTCTTACCACTTTTATTTAAAACATTAAATTTTCAAAAGAACAAGTCAAGAATTTCCATAAACTACTTTTATTCTAATCATAAGGAAAGAAGATATCTGATTAGTGGAAATCACCTATAAACACTGTATCTTGTATACAATACTATGTAGCAGTGCCTTAATGCAGAGAACCTGTTTCAAAATCATCTTAAAAATAGCCAACTTACTCAAGACATATTTTTACTTCTAAGAACACAGGCGCAGAGCCAAGAAACTAAGAAGTTCTGATGCTAATAGGAAAGTTAGAAAAGTCATTCACAGAGAAAACATTTGTGTTTAGTTAGTGCAAACTTTCCCTTAAAATATATCTGGTTTTGTTTGCACTTGTAATGAACTATTTTCCCATCTTGTCCCAAGATTATTTTATAGCATCTGTTTAAAGGCAACATTGATTTTAATACATCATCTGAGAATCTCTCCCATTTGGCATGTGAATGTGCCAGAATAGTTGGCCCTGTAAAAATACAGTCATTGGGCGTGGGGGGAGGGTGCTATATCTGCCTTTGGCTCAGATCATGATCCCAGGGTCCTGGGATAGAGCCCCAAATTGGGCTCCCTGCTCAGCAGGAAGCCTGCTTCTCCCTCTCCAACTCCCCCAAATGTGTTCCCTCTCTTGCTGTGTCTCTCTCTGTCAAATAAATAAATAAAATCTTAAAAAAAAAAATACAGTCATGGAGCACATGACTGGCGCAGCCAGTAGAGCATGAGAGTCTTGATCTTTGTGGGCTGAGGCCCCATGATGAGTGTAAAGAATGCTTACCAAAAAAAAAAAAAAAAAAAATTGAAAATACAGTCGATGTTTATTTAAAATCTGAAATGCAATGTAAAGGTACTGTTTGGAAAAAAAATAATAGTATTTCTTCTTTTCCACGTACGCACTCTAATTTCCTAGGTTCTTCCTTGTCCCCAGCCAGACCTCCCATTCTCCATTATCACATATCAACTCTCCCTTTAATAAGTGATTCTGAATTCCATTTCCAGTCTTCTTTTCTTGCCCAAGATTTAGACCCTCTAAAACAATCTCCTCTTCACTCCACTCTCCTAATAAGCAAGAAATAAGGAAGAGGATCCTGTTGTTTCTAACCTGGAAAGATTTCCTATGCTGTACTACCTTACTTTAGCCCTCTCATGATCTGTCAAGATAATAAGAATAGCCTTTTACTGGTCTCCTGCTAAGCAATTTTTCCCTGTTCTTGTCTAATACCCATACTGCCATATCTGATAACTTTCTGATTTTCATCTTTCACTGGATCCCTGTTGTCTTCAAAACAAAATTGGTGCTCATTGGCGTTGGAATCTACAATTATTCCTCATTGATAACCTGAGCCTCATATGACCCACCTCTATGCTCTCCTACATCTGGATAAACCATGAATATATCCTCACCTGAATATGCCATTTCACAACAGGGTAGTTTTGATTATTCATTTCACTGGGCCTGGAAATTTGTTCTTCTCTTCTCTACACATATCTTCTGATTCTTCAGGCCCACTGCAAATATCACCTCCTATATGATTTTATTTTCTTACTCAGAATTAACCATCTATTCCCCTTAGCACTCAGTCTTCAGTATACTTTTCTTAAATAGTCTAAAAAAAAGTTAATCACTAGCATTTATCAATGTTTTACATTGGATTTCATGTACTTATATTTTCCTCCAGTTGTCTAATATGTTCAAATCCTGTCTGCTCAATAGGAAGACAGTAAATTCCTAGAGGTGAGGCATCGAAAGATTCATAGCCTGCTTTAAAATAATAATCTTACACTAAATAAACGATCTTTACCTCAAAGTTAGTTTCCTGAATTAAAGTTTTTATCATTTCTGTGTAAAAATACCAAAACTTGATGTAATCTGTTATGTGGTCATTGCTCAGTCTACTTGGAATGTGATTTGAATATGTTAATAATTTGGGGAATTTTTCCAAGATGATACATAAGGTGGATGAATATCACAGAGTTGACACAAGAAACTGAAATAGATCTCATTTAAAGTTACAGTAGAAATCATAAGTTATATGGCTTCCATTAGTTTTACAATAATTAAGAATAAATCAGAAAAAGCAACTGGTAACCTTCACCATTTTAGAGTTTCCAACATTACCATAGTTTATAACAATTTTAACAATCTGAATAAAATCCTAGAATACTGTATATGCTTCCTATTCATTTTTTTTTAATAATGTGAAGCTTGGTAAATTACATTATTTCATGAACTTTATCTAAAGTTGATAGATTTTAATCTTTTTAAAAATTATTGAAAATACTTTAAAATGACTCCTGAATGGGTTTGGGGCTTTTCAGTTTCTTTAGTATAAGTTTATGAGAATATTGTTTTTAATAACTTAGAAATTTTTATTGTTTAACTTTGGCTGAAAATTAACTTACTAGTTTCTTTGCCATCTAACATTTCTTTTTTCTTTAATTATTTTTGTTAACATATAATGTATTATTTGCCCCAGGGGTACAAGTCTGTTAATCATCAGGCTTACACAATTCATAGCACTCACCATAGCTAATACCCTTCCCAATGTCCATAACCCAACCACCCTATCCCTACCCCTCAATCCCCAGCAGCCCTCAGTTTGTTTTGTAAGATTAGGAGTCTCTTATGGTTTGTCTCCCTCCTGATCCCAACTGCCATCTAACATTTCTAATTAGAGTCATTTGTAATTTGAAATATCTGATTATATAATTACATTGTCCAATATCTAAAAATAAAGTTTGTGATCCATTGTAAGAAAATCATCCAAACAACAACAAAAAAGTATGTGTACAGTTGTTTATCACATCATGATATATACCACAAAGTTTAATAGAACTTCAATTTCTGGAAGTAAATATTATAAATAATAGACTGAATCTAATATTGCAGAATTTGAATGATTCTATAGCAAAGTAAAAATTGCTTGTGTGAATTAAATTTTTTAAAAGCAGAATATAAAGTTGTATGTTTATTATGATTACAAATATGTAAAAAAAGATTATCTAGAGGTGGCTTGCTGGGAAACCTTAAGGAAGAGATTCCAAAATGTCAGTGATGGTTGTGTTTAATTTATCAATTTGGGGAGATAATTTTTCTCCCTTTCTTTATTTCTCAAGGTCTGTGAGGTTTTTTCATGATTATTCTAAACCTATAATTTAAAAGAATATTTGCAATAATACATAGTAAACTCTTTCAACAAGAAATCTATTTGGAACCTAAATTTACCAATTAGTTTATAACTTTTAGGTACTTAAGGTAACCTAGAATTGTGTTATCTATACAATATTTATAAAGATATAGATATTGCCAACTCACACATGTTCTTATTTTATTTGCAAAAAAAAAAAAAAGTAGACCACCACCATGCCTATTCTGCTTGTTCTCACACTTTCTATTCTACTTGTTCTTCAATTTCATTATATTTTCTTAGGTTCATCTTCAATTCATCACAGATATGATTGGGTGGATGGGTCAAGACCTGTCAAATGGAAAGGATCCAGCTTACCTCCAGACTCTCTCTCAATGCATGGCTATACTGATTATTTTTAAAAATCATCTTTCGGGGGCACTTATATGTGTTTCAGACACCGTGCCAAACATTTAAATTCAGTATCCTCCAAGCAGCCCTATCAAATGACTTTTATTGTCCCCATTTTAAATATGAGAAAACCAAGTATCACAACATTCAGTAAGTAACACTCAGATAAAGCTTCTGACTTTGATAAGGTGCTTTGTCTTCAGCTGTAGCTGTCTTCTGGTTCACAGATCCTCATTCAATTCTCTCTCTGTAAGAACCCTAGTTTTCTGCCAAGGTTTAGCTGCAGGAAGTGAGGAAAGCAGTCTGACTACTTAAACAGAATGTCAACCAGTCATCCTATTTTCTACCTCATTCTCACCCCACTCTCACAGGTATGTGGTGCCAATAACCTCTGAACATTCAGGGATCTACAGTGGGAAAAAAAATTTCTTCCTGAATCTCTCATTGTTTGTTTCAGATTCAGATTTCTTGGGTCTACTAAGTTACCACATACTTCAGTATTTCAGTTTTTAAAATACTGAGCTCTTGCTGCTGTTCCCTCCTTTTCTCCCTTTTCTTCTTTTTTTTTCCTCTCTCAATATTTTATTTTTAAATATAACATACACACCTACAAGCAAAGAGAACATATATATACACCCATCATAGGCAATACAATGGCTCCCAAAGACATCATGTCCTAATCACCAAGACCTTTAAATATATTACCTTACATGGAAAAAATATAGCTGTGATTAATAATTTTGAGGGCTGCCTGGGTGGCTCAGTCAGTTAAGTGTCCAATTCTTGGTTTTGGTTCAGGTCATAATGTTACAATCATGAGACAGAGCCCTGAGACCAGCTCCTTGATGAGCATGGATCCTACTTGAGAATCTCTCCTCTCTCTCTGTCCCTCTCCCCCCACCCCCTTCATGCATGCACACTCTCTCTCAAAAAAAAAAAATCTGGTGCCCCTGGGTGGCTCAGTTGGTTAAGTGTCTGACTCTTGATTTCAGCTCAGGTCATGTTATCTCAGGGTTATCTCTCCGCTTGGAGTGTAGAGCCTGGCTAAGACTCTGTCTCTCCCTCTCCTCCACCCCTCCACTCCTGTACTCTCTCTGAAAAGAAGCTCAATATGGAGACTTAATCCTGGCTCAATATATCCACAAGGGTTATTAAGGGTGGTCATAGGATGTGACTGCATGTTGACCTGTGAAAAGGATTCCAACAATCAGAGGCTCCTCACTCCCTCACTTGTCTTTGGAATGTGCATCTTGCTTGCCTTCCCTGCTCCCAGAAGCTGCCTCAGGAAAAGTTCTGAGATAGTAATATGGTATTGAGACCATCTGGATAGCATATATGAGTGAATCCAATTAAGGCCTGTATATAAACTTTTAAGATTCAATGATCAGGCATGGAGTTCTACTTGTCTTGTACTTGTCTTGGCCACCAAAGTCAAGAATTGTATGTAAGTTCCCATGCTTATTAAAACTGCCACTTACCAATCTGAAGTGGCCTGCTTCTTTCCTTGGTCTTTCCCTGCTCTTAGATTATGGGGACCAATTTCAGATTATACTCTGGAAGCTCCCTAGGAGGTTGCAAACCAAAAAGGTGGGTAAAGTGAAAGAGGAAGAAAGGAGAGGAAGTCAGAATGATATGTGAGAAGCTGTTGCTGCTTTGAAGATGGAGTAAGGGAACTAGGAACCAAGGAATGCCAGTGGCCTCTAGAAGCTAGAAAGGGGAAGAAACAAATCTTCCCCTAGAGCTTTCAAAAAGTATTGTAGCACTGTTGACTCCTTAATTTTTGCTTAATGAGACCTATGTTGAACTTCTAACCTCCAGAATTATAAGAAAATAAATATGTGGGGTTTTTTTGTTTTTAAGATTTTATTTATTTATTTGGGGAGCATGTGCTAACAGGGGAAGGGTTAGAGGGAAAGGGAGCTGGAGAATCTCAAACAGACTGCACTGAGTGCGGAGTCTGATGTGAGACTTGTTGCAGGGATCAATCTCACAGCCTTGAGATTATGATCTTAAGGTCATGACCTGGGCCAAAATCAAGATTCAGATGCTTAACTGACTGAGCCACCCAGGTGCCCCATAAATTTGTGTTGTTTTAAGTCATTATGTTTGTGGTAATTGTGAAAGTAGCATTAGTAAACAAGTACAGCATAATATAAAAATAATTAAAAGTTAATACCCATGCAACCATCATCAAAAAATAAAACACTGCCAGTCCCTTAGCAGCAACTACCCATTCTTCCCCTGCCATATGTCCTTTCTCCAATATATCCTCTTTGTACTAAATGAAACTTCTGTCTTGATATTTGTGTCATACTATTCCTTGTTTTTCTTTATATTTTTATATCTCATGAATGCACGTAAAAATATACTTTATTTTTACGTGATATTTTTAGTATAATAAGGATGTGTGCATTGTGTCTTGCTTCTTTAGTTCAACATTATTTCTATATGATTCATGCACATTGCTGTGTATAAGTCTAGTCATTGTAATATATATTTTTATTAAAGCCCATTTTATCTGATATAGTTATACTAGCTTTCTTTTGATAGTGCTTCTGTGCTATTTAATTTTTCATTCTTTTCAAATTTTCTGTATCCTTATGTTTTACGTATGTCTCTTTTAAATAGCATATAGATAGACTTTTAAAGCAACCTGATAATCATTGCTTTTAACTGGCATTTAGTACATCTATACTTAATGTAATAAATGATAGATTTAAATTTAAATCTACCATCTTGTTTTGTGATTTCTATTTGTTATCTTTTTTTCCTCCCTATCTCTCTTTCTTGCCTTTTTTGGGGGGAGGCACATATTACTGAGTGTTTTTTATCATTCCATTTTTTTTTCTTCTACTAGTTTGGAAATTATACACTTTTGTTTTTATTCTTTTATTGTTGCTTCCATAACTTATTCAATTTAGATGTCTCCTAATAAAAGATAGATTTATCTGTGGTTAAAAATGCTCAGCGTCTGGGTAGCTCAGTGGGTTAAAGCCTCTGCCTTCGGCTCAGGTCATGATCCCAGGGTCCTGGGATCCAGCCCCACATCAGACTCTCTGCTCAGCGGGGAACCTGCTTCCCTTCCTCTCTCTCTGCCTGCCTCTCTGCCTACTTGTGATCTCTGTCAAATAAATAAATAAAATCTTTAAAATCTTTAAAAAAATGCTCATGGGCAACTTTACAGATGGACATTATCTGATCTTAGCCTCACTAAATGCAAATCAACCAGACATATTCTTGTGGTGTGATGAAATGTAAGGCACACAATCTCATCTGTGCAATACTATTATTGATAAACCAAGCCACGGAACCATGTTCCTATGGACTGAACTGTGTCCTTCCAAGTTCACATGGTGAAGCCCTCATCCCCAGTGTGATATTTGGAGGTGTAGCCTTTGGGAGGTAACTTCATTTAAATGAGGGGGGGCTTATAATGGGATTAGTGCAGTTTTATGAGATACCAGAGATCTTGTTCTACCTCTCTCCCTTTGTGTCCACAGAGAAGAGGTCATGTGAACACACAGAGAGATGGTGGCCACCCATAAACCAAGAGAAGAGGTCTCAGGATGAAACCTCTTTCCAGCAATTTCTTAGACTTCCAAGCCTCCAGAACTGTGAGAAAAATAAATGTCTATTGTTTAAGCTACCCTGTTGATGGTATTTTGTTATGGCAACTCCAGCAGACTAAGAATAGATCTAGTCAAACTAATCAAGCATCTAGGTCTAAATACTAGTCAGAGGAAATTTGGGGGAAAAAAGAAAAATTTAAGTAGTAACCACCCTAATCTAGAATATAGCTATTTGATAGGACAAATACTCATATTCTTTAACAACTCAATGGAAGGAAAAAGTAAGAGTTTGGTGGGGATGGGTGGGTGAAGGACACTGTTACAGAATAAGAGGCAAATCCAAATGTAATGTGTGAGCTTTGTCTGGATCCTGACTCTAATAAACCAACTGTAAAAGTTCATTTGGAAGATAATATGGAAAACATGAGCATGAACTGGGTATTAGATGTTATTACAGAATTATTATTAATTTTGTTAGATATGATAGTCATAAGGGATTGAATTTTTTTAAAAAAAGGTACTTAGGTATCTCAGTCAATTGGGTGTCTGACTCTTAGTTTTAGCTCAGGTTGCAATCTCAGGACTATGGGATCATGCCCAACATGGAGTCCCCTTGGGATTCTCTTTCTCCCTCTCCCTCTGCCCTTCCCCCCACTCACACTCTCTCTCTCCAAAAATAAAAAAAAAAAGTCTTTATGAGGGTGCCTGGCTGGCTTGGTCAGGGGAACATGCAACTCTTAATCTCAGAGTTGTGAGTTTGAGTCCCATGTTGGGTGTAGAGACACACAAAAAGGTCTTTATCATTAAAGATACATATTGAAAGGTTTATAAGTAAAATGACGTAATGTCTATGATTAGCTATAAAATACTACTACTCCAGCAAAAAAAAAAAAAAAAAAAGTGTGGGACAGATGAAGGAAGATTGTTCAAATGTTGATTGCTAGAGCTAAATGATCCACACTAAGAATTCACCAAACTATTATTTCTATATGATTGAAAATTTTGTGCGTGATTTTAAAAATCTGTAATAAAATATTTTCAAAATCTAAGCCCTTACCAATAACTCTATTTCTTCTACCAGAAAACAACTTCTGGTATTATATTAGTTTCTTATTAGTGCTAAAAAAGATGACCACAAATTTAGCAGCTTAAGACAACACAAACCTATTCATCTTACAGTTTTGAGATCTGAAGTCCTAAAATCAAGAAGTCTGCAAGTCAGCAAGGATGTATTCCTTCTGGAAGCTCTAGAAAAGAACCCGTTTCCTTATTTTCTATAGTTTCTGGAGGCCACCTAAATTCCTTTGTTTATGGTCTCTTTCCGTCTTCAAGGCTAGTAGTATAGCATTTTCAAATATCTACCGTTCTCTGTCTCTTTCTCTCTCTCTGTCTTCTTCTCTACTTCTTTTCTCTCTCCTCCCTCATCTCCTTTCATGCCTGAGACTTTCCTATCTCCCTCTTTTAACTTTTGTGATTATATTGGGCCCATCCAAATAATCCATGATAAGCTTCCTGTCTCAAGATCCTTAACTTAATCACATCTGTGAAGTCCATTTTGCAATATAACATATCATATTCACAAGTTTAGAGAATAGAACGTGGACATCTTTGAGAGGCCATTATTTGGCTTACTATAAGGACTTGTACACTATAGTTGATTTATTTTAATTCTACATATTTTTCGAGACCCAAAAAAGAGAGAGAAGAATATACACAACTGAAGTGAAAGAAGTTCAGAGTTAGGGGGAAAATTGCCTTTCTCCATCACATTCTATATTTAGGTATTTATAATTTGCCTTTAAGGCTGTATTTCACAATTTGATTTCCTTCTTGATTTAACATCTATAAAGGGACATAGCTAAAAACAGAAATATGCATAGAAAATTTTTCAAAGAAAATAAAAATAATCCATAATTTTACTACCTAAACATAACAAGTTGGAGAGAATTTAATTTTAGCCTTTTATTTTCACTTTTTTTTTTTAAGATTTTAATTATTTATTTGACAGAGAGAGATACAGTGAGAGAGGGAACACAAGCAGGGGAAGTGGGAGAGAGAGAAGCAGGCTTCCTGCCGAGCAGGGAGGCCTATGCAAGGCTCAATACCAGGACCCTGGGATCATGACCTGAGCTAAAGGCAGTTGTTTAAGGGCTGAGCCACCCAGGTGCACCTATTTTCACTTTTTTAAAACAGTGAGATTATAGGGGCACCTGGGTAGTTCAGATGGTTAAACAACTGCCTTTGGCTCAGGTCATGATCTCAGCATCCTGGGATCACGTCTCATGTTGGGCTCCCTACTCAATGGGGAGTCTGCTTCTTCCTCTGCCTCTCCCTCCACCCTGCTTGTGCTCACTCTCTCAAATAAATAAATAAAATCTTAAAAAAAAATAAAAGTAAATAAACAGTGAGATTATCTATTATAAAAATATTTGGATCTTTTTGTACTTACATAATCCTATGTAATAGCCTATCATGGATTATTTTTTTAAATGTCATTACTATCTTTGTGTTATTCTATTGTTTTATAAAACCATCAACCTATTTTGAATGTATTTATTATCTTAAGAGTGATTACTAGAAATAGTATTATTGACTCAAGAAACACAAATATATTTTTATGTTTTATATATTTTATGGTCTTGAAGCAAGAAATTGCCCTCTTGAAATCTTTGGCCTTTCTGATTATAATTTTAAAACAGACTCAGAAAATAACCAGTTATTGCCTATTATTTTCTTACAATTCAGTTATATTAGCAGCTAACTTATTTTTTCTACCTCTTACATTTTATTTTTCTCTTTCCCTTCTTTCATCTCTTGAGCATATTCATAAACACCAACCAGTATGGGGATAAACAAAAAATAGGCTTTTTAGATGATCAAGACTTACTCTTACCTCCTGTAATGGAGAAAAGAGATTTAGAATAATGAATGGATGGATCAGACAACCAATCGTTATGATAATCTATTCAAATGTTAACTGTAGCTAAATGTACTAAATCCAGAAAAAAATAAAAAGTAACATTTTATAAAATTAGACACATTATTTATGTCTTTTAGCAATTCTATTTATTTTTGCTTTCCTAGATTTCCTTTTGACCTCACTCTGTTTGTATAACAAATACTCAAATATAATTTCAGAATTAATTCTAAGGAATTTATAGTGGTCAAAGATTTCAGTATTGCAGTATTACAAAAATCTAAGGATTACTAAGAAATGTAGCATGGGCCAGTAATGAGTTATGATCTCTGAGTCAGAAGTTGAATTTATTACTAAGGGATGAATGACTTCAAAGGGATCATTTTAAGTCTACAGTGTTATAATTTCTCAACTTATAAAATGGGGATATTATAGGATAATATACCTAACATAAATATAATGAAGATAACATTGTAATTTGTTTCAATTAGATTCAAGTATGCGCCCTCCGGTTTGTCACAGAGACCACCTCCTTACTCTCTTACAGCTAACCTATTTTACATTAATCTGCCTCTGCCTGTATTTGGGTTTTCAGTATCTGATCTGGAAACAAGACTATACACTAAAGAGCAGAAGTTAAGTCCTGTGTACCTGGAGTACAGAGACAAAGAGGAATCAGACTGGGAGCCTGAGTGGCCGTGGCTAAGTTTGTGCCAGACTGGAGCAGGCCTGGTATGGTCAAAGGATAAAACTGGAGTCCTGGGGCACCTGGGTGGCTTAGTGGATTAAGCAACAGACTTTAGCTCAGGTCATGATCCTGGGGTCCTGGATCAAGTCCTACATTGGGCTCCCTGATCAAGTCCTGCATCGGGCTCCCTGCTTAGCAGGGAGCCTGCTTCTCCCTCTCTTCTGTCCCTCTCCCCACTGGTATGTTCTTTCTTTCTCAAGTAAATAAATAAAATCTTTAAACAGACAAACAAACAAACACTGAAGGGTCTTGGGCAGGGAAATTATATGCCCATACTGGAATTTTTAAAGAGGTTCTCTGGATACAGAGTAAAAAAAGGGATTATAAAAAGTGCCTTGAAAGCTGGACTACAAAGTATCAATTTTGATGATTTTGTCAAGTTTCAGAAGAAATAATGGATGAATTTTAAATTTTGTGCAGACTGGTTCTGGTCTGACTTTTAAAAAAAAAGTCATTGAGGTTACCTGGCTTTTTCTAAAGACAATAAAGTAAAAGTTAGTCATACCTTAAAAAAATATTGACCAAAATTATTTTAACATGAAGGGGAAAAAAAAAACTTGCATAAAAAGTGAAAAAACCAGATGATAAAACCTGAGTGAGTGATAAAAGAAAACTTTCCCGTATGTTACAGGAAAGTCTTCCCCTTACTCAATACAGTACATCCTAGTATTATTCAAATAAACTTAAACTCATAAAGACACACTGAAAAAGTTATAGCTCAGAATGACCCATGGGGCTTATTTCCTGTTAGACTCCATCCCTTGTTCTGCTCTCAAATTTTATTTGAATACATTTCAGCGATGATTCATTTTGTCAGTCTGCCAGAAGTCTTTCCCACTGAGCAAGTGGCATGTACTTCACGTACTTCAGCAGGAACACAATTGAGAGTTTGCTCAGAATGCTTCCAAATACCTTATTTGCTAATTCAAACATAAGTCATACTGTTTTTTTATTGGTAATATGTCTCTCTGAGACTAAATATCATATGACAAACAGTGGAAGTTAAAACAGCAAGGGAACATGATCTAGGGATGACCTTGATCTACATTTTGGGAACCAGGTCTCCTTCAGTGAGGCCCACTGCCTGGAATCTATGTGGAATCTGTGTGTGGTGTTCGGTGTAAGCCACCACCTCCCAGATCCAGCCTGCACCAGTGGATACCATACCATGTCTGACAGTATGACACACACTCGTTTTTTGACAATTCCTGTGCCCTAATATATTAGCAAGATTTTAGTCAAGACCATTATTTTATTATATTTTCATCTACTCCTTGTCACCCTCATCTCCACCTCAAGGCTCAAGTTAGAAGTCTATGAATTGCTGAAGTAAAGCAATAATAATGATAATAATAGCTAATATTTATTGAATCATTATGTGTCTGAGAATGTTAACTGCTTTGTACATATCAATTCATTTGTTTTTTTAAATTTTTAATAGATTTTATTTATTCATTTGAGAGAGAGAGAGAGAGTACAAGCAGGGGAACAGGCAGAAGGAGAGGGGGAAGCAGATTGCCTGCTGAGCTGGGAGCCCAACGTTGGGCTCAATCCCAGGACCTGGTGATCATGACCCTAGCCAAAGGCAGACACTTAGCCATCTGAGCTACTCAGGTACTCCCATATCAATTCATTTAATCCTCACAATCATCCTATCAGATAAGTAGGGAAGTTACCCTTTTTATAAATAAGGAAACTGGGTTATATAGTGGTAAAGTCATTATTGAACCTTTGCTATTAACCACCACACTCGAGCTCTAGAGTCCATACTTTCAACGTCTTTTTTACAAACATTCTCCTGTATTCTGATTCACCTTTTTTCCCCTGTAATGTTTAGCATTGCATTGGATAGGCTCTTTTCTGGAAGGCTTCTAGGCTTCTCATGGACATATCTTGTCAGTTCAAGTCTCAACTTAGGTTCAAGCTGGGATCCCTACTTTCCCCAACTCCTGGATAACAACCACCCACAAATCTCCCTTTGCCCTTCCTTTATCTCCATCAAGTCCAATTGACAACTTGATTTTTTGCTTCTACTTACTGCCCTTTTGGAGATAGCATTCCTTCTTCAGTTGAGGATGGGCAAATAAAGAATCCTCTCTCTTCAATGAGTCAGAAACAAGAAACAAAGGAGACCTTCTTCACACAAGTATACTTATGGAAGCTTGGTTGGCAGCAAGGACCGTGTGTTCCTAAGATCCAAATTTCCCAGCTGCAACTACTGTCCCCTAGAGAGAGCTGATTAAGCCAAATCTAGAGACTCATCTCTTGAACTGTCCTTCTCCTTAACCATCTCGCTTCCATATAAGCAGCACATTTAAATTGTTGGAGTCCATCTGTTTCCCTTCATATTCATCCTCATTAATTTTATAAAGGCAAAATTATCTCTCACCTGAAACACCGAAAATGTGTTACCTGGTTTCCCAGACTTCCCTGCCTCTGCCATTCCGTTTTTCACACTCAAGCTAAAGAATCTTTGCAAAATGCAAACCTAACCCATTTATTTCCATGTTCAAAGTCCTTCAATGACTCTCCGTTGCTCTTCAATGACTCCAACATTGCTTTCAGTTCATTTATCTTTCCAGACTCATCTTTTACCATCTGTCCCAAAAATGGCCCTACATTCTCTTCCATTCCATCACTTGTAACTTTTCTTTGATTTGCTAAGATAATATATTTTTTTCTTGCCTACTGGTGTTTGCACATCTTTTCTCCCACACTTCTTACTGTCCCTTCTCTTATTTATTTATTTATTTGTTTGTTTGTTTGTTTATTTATTTATTTATTTGACAGAGAGAGAGATCACAAGTAGGCAGAGATAGAGGGGGAAGCAGGCTCCCCGCTGAGCAGAGAGCCCAATGTGGGGCTCCATCCCAGAACCCTGAGATCATGACCTGAGCCAAAGACAGAGGCTTTAACCCACTGAGCCACCTAGGTGCCCCGTGTCCCTTCTCTTTTGTCAGACTAGCCTATCCATGTTTTGTGTGCTTCTATATATATATCTCCCTGTACTTCCTCGTTGTGTTCATGGATGGTTACATTTTCATTGCTATTGTTTGTATAGTTTGTATCTCTGGCTAAACTGTAAGCTATGCAGGAACAGGAACTATTTTATTTTTATTACTATTGTGTCCCCAGCACCTATTACAGTGCCTGGCATATAATAGGCCCTGGTAATCATTTATTGAATGAATGAGCACATGAATAATCTGCTACATTACAAGTTAAATAGTTTTCCATTGATTTGTTTGAAAACTAAACTTTCAAATTCACTTCTGAAGTAGTTTGTTAATAATTTGGGATTTTGATCCATTTTATCCATTTGTTCTTTTAGAAGTGAATATGTTTTTACATAATTATCTCTTCCTTTCATCATTAATGACTGCTTCTAAATTTCCTGTATATTTTTTGTTTGACTAGGAATATACAGTAAAACCATGGTCCAAGGTAGAGAAGTCAGAAATGGCAACAAGAACTGGAAAGACTGGAAAATAGAAGAATAAAATGTTATTTATAAAGTTAAATTACCTGGTATTTATTGAGTGCCTAACAAACACAGAGCTTGGCACTTAGGTGGCAGTCCAAAAATATAGGCTGACTTTCTTAATGAATAAAACAAATTTTGAGAGTAGTTTTATTCCAATGTCCCCAGTAGAGAAGGATGTTGATGGCAGTGCTTACAAATCAAGACTAAGTATTGACTTTACAATTTTTGTTTCTAGTTCTCATGTGGAATAAGTGTTTTGTGGGGTTTCACTCCTACAGAATTACAAGCTGTGGACAGGACAGGTGCTTGAGGTATTTTGAGTCTTACAGAAGTTTTGGAAGTTCTTTTAGTGTCTTTTTGGCAGGAGGCATGGTTGTGGATAGAGTTAGCTGTGGTCAGAGCTGGGAACTAGAAGTAGTAGATAGCCAAAATGGGCTGAGAATCTGAGAGCAAATCTGAGAATCTGAGAGCAAATGCTGGTAGCAGCATTGCTATTGGGATACTGAGCCTTAAGCCAGCAAGTAAGCATTGAATTGAACCTTAACTCCCAGGTGATCCAGGATCCTTAGAGAGAACCAAAATGATCCTTAGCTGTGGGAACCCCACGGGTATCAGCAAAAGCACAATGCAGATCTTCTCTGTTGGAACTGCTGCCTAATTTAGCCCCAGTGAAATGCCATATAGTAAGATAAGGCAATTTGATAAAATTTAAGAGTTACAAAGAAAACAGCAGTTAAGGTTATTACAGTCAGTAAAAATAATAAACAACAGATTTAGACCCCTGTACAGACTTAGAAGAGGATAAACTTAGAATAGGATAAGGTTTTGAGTAAACATACATGAAATGTTTAAAGAAATAAAGGATTCCATCACAAAGATAACCAATTAAAAGCTATGAACTCATATATTTGAGGGGAAGTGAAACATCTAAAAATGAAAATATAGCTGTTGAAATTTTAAAAACTCTGTCAATAGTTAAGCAGTAAACATATCAGCAGAGAGAATTAATGATGATATATACCTTGAGAAATTACACAGAATGCATCACAAAGAGACAAGGATACAGGAGATATGAAAGACATGTGGAGAACAGAAAGAGGTTAACACAGACCTAGACAGAGTTCCAGAATAAGAGAATAGAAAGGAGAGGCAAAATTTAAACACATAGTAGTCATAATTCTTGCCATGCAATAAAAGCATGAATCTCTGTTAGAATCACAATATATTCCAAATAAACTAAATTAAAAAGAAATCCTGAAAACATGAGATTACATACAAAGGAATGATGTTTGGAATGATAGCAACAGCAATAAAGAAAGTCAGAGAGATGGGATAATTTCTTCAAATTGTTGAGACACAAAACTATCTTTCAAGAATGTAAAAAATCGGGGCGCCTGGGTGGCTCAGTGGGTTAAAGCCTCTGCCTTCGGCTCAGGTCATGATCCCAGGGTCCTGGGATCGAGCCCCGCATCAGGCTCTCTGCTCAGCGGGAAGCCTGCTTCTCTTCCTCTCTCTCTCTCTGCCTGCCTCTCTGACTACTTGTGATCTCTGTGTGTTAAAATGAATAAAATAATTTTTTTAAAAAAGAATGTAAAAAATAAAAACCTGCCTAGATTAACCAAAACTGACAATCTTTATTATTGAGAAATCTATACTAAAACAAATAAAGCAATTAATATGTGTGAAATCAAAGCACATATTGACCATATAATTTAGAAAGAGCAATGTTGAATTTAAGGGACTAAAGAAAGAATAGGGGACGCCTGAGTGGCTCAGTTGGTTAAGCAGCTGCCTTCGGCTCAGGTTATGATCCCAGTGTCCTGGGATCGAGTCCCACATCCGGCTCCTTGCTTGGCAGGGAACCTGCTTCTCCCTCTGCCTCTGCCTACCACTCTGTCTGCCTGTGCTTGCTCTCTCTCTCTCTAACAAATAAATAAAATCTTTAAAAAAACAAAAAAAAGATTCTCTAAAGAAAGAATAAGAATAAAATCCTGGGGATGCCTGGGTAGCTCAGTTGGTTAAGCAGCTGCCTTCGGCTCAGGTCCTGGGATCGAGTCCTGCATTGGGCTCCTTGCTCAGCGGGGAGCCTGCTTCTCCCTCTGCCTCTGCCTGCCACTCTGTCTGCCTGTGTTCACTCTCTCTGACAAATAAATAAATAAAATCTTTAAAAAAAATAATAAAATACTGGACAGAGGCATAGCATAGTATGGAGGAATAGAGTTAAGGTGTTTTGAGGTTTTTATATTTGGGAAGGGGTTAAGATATTAATCAATTCTGACTTCTTTTCTTTTATTTTCAGTAGGCTCCATGCCTAGAATGCAGTCCAACATAGGGCTTGAATTCATGACTATGAGATTGAGATTTGAGTTGAGATCAAAAGTCATATGCTTAACCAACTGAGCCACCCAGGCACCCCTTAATTCTGATTTCTGACAATGATTTGCTAGGTTCATGTAACATTCCTGCTAAAAATAATGAGAATTATTCAAAAATTTTTGAAAATAAACCAACACTTTTTAAGTGTTGAATATCTTAAAAGACATTGGGAAGTTCACTGGCTAGCTTTTAGAAGAAAGTCTCTATTTGGAGAGGTAAAGAAAGCATTAGATCCCCAAATTAGCAAAAACTATAAACTCACATGCAGTAAATATAACAAAAAACAAAACAGGAGGGGTAGACAAAAAAAACACAAAACAAAGGCAAGAAATGGGAATTAATTTTCTCATTCAACAAATTTCATTATGACACTACTATGAGAAGGCATTCTAGGTGTTAAGCACTATCCTTGGAGTTGCAGAAACAAGACAGAAGAGAACAGATATGAAAGCCTTTAGACTCTGGAAGAATCAATCACAGATTTTAAAGCAATTATCCTTAACATGTTTAAGGAAATAACTCACAAACTTACAAATATGTATGGGAAACAGGAAATCATGAAAAATGACATAGCAGATAAGAGAAAAAAAACAAACAGAACATCTAAGAGTGAAAAATAAAATAAGAGAAATTTTAAAAAGCAATGAAGATGGCAAACAAGCATACAAAAAGATTCTCCACATCAAAACCATCAGGGAAGTGTAAATGAAAACGAGATACTACTACACATCTATGAGAATGGCCAAAATATGGAACAATAACAGCACCAAATGCTGACAAAGATATGAATAACAGGGACTTCCATACCCTGCTGGTGGGAATGCAAAACAGAACAGCTACTTTTGAAGACAGACAGATTGGCAGTTTCTTACAAAATTAAACTTTTACCATGTGATCTGGCAATAGTGGATAGTTATTTACCCAAAGGAGTTGAAAGCAGTGTTTTCCAGCATATTCATAATTTCCTTAAGTAGGTGAATAGATAAATAAACTATGGTACATTCAGATAATAGAACATTATTGAATGTTTAAAAAAATGAGCTAACAAGCTACAAAAAGACATGGAGAAATCTTAAATACATATTAGTAAGTGAAGAAGTCAATCTGGAAGGGCGATGTACTATATGATTCCAAGTATATGACATCCTGGAAAAGGCAAAACTATGGACACAATAAAAGGATCAGTGGTTGCTAGGTGTGGTGGTTGGGGAAGGGAGAAGAGGAGGGAGAGACAGATAGGCAGAGTAGAGGATTTATTTCTAAGGCAGTGAAAATACTCTGTATTGTAATGATGGATATATGTCATTATATATTTGTGAGAACCCATAGAATATGCACCAAGAGAGTGAACCTTAAGGCAAACTATAGACTTATAGTGATTATAATATATCTATATATTTATATATCTGATTTATATTTGATTACATCTGATTTATATTTGATATCTGATTTAAATTTGATTATAATATATCTATATAATTATAACTATAGACTTATAGTGATTATACTGTGTCAATATAGGTTCATCCTTGGTAAAAAAGTGTACCATTCTGATGAGTGATGTTCATACTGAGAGAGGTTATGCATGTGTGTGAGCAGGAAGTATGTGGAAAATCGCTGTACCTGCCTCTCAGTTTTATTGTAAACCTAAAGCTGCTCTTAAAAAAGTCTTTTTTAAAGAGACCTTATGTATCTAATATATTTGTCTGGTACAGAAAAAGATATGGAAGTTTACACACCAAACTCAACATTGATTACTTCAGTTTGATAACAGAGGAAGGAGAAAGTAGAAGAGAGAATGAACTTTTTCTTTACATGTAAAAGAAAATAAACCAAAGGATGGAGTTGGCCATGATTGGATACAATGTAAGAAATAATCAACTGGTGAACTACAAGAAGAATTAGAAGAAATTATCCGGGAGACAGGATAGAGAAATGAATTAAAAAATAGAATAAAGCAAAAGTGAAGATAATAAGTGTGAAGAAGACAATGAAAATATCCTTTTGTTTGGTTGGAAAGCCATCAGAAGAGGAAAGCAAAAGTGAAGTGGCTTAAGATTTGAAAAGATAAAAGCTAAGAATTTTACCAATCTGAGGAGGGATAGCCACAAATTCAAATTATTTTTTGAGATTTGAGCCCAACAAATCCCAAAAGATAATTTGTTGAAATACATGCTTAAATGCATCATGATGAATATCAAAATTCAAAACAATAAAAAGTTTTCAAAAATCAGTCAGAAAAAAAAGTACCTTTAAAGGAGCCACTATTACTCTAAAGCCTACTTCTCATCAGCAACAATGAAGGTAAGAAGATATCATTTATTTCCAAAGTAATGGGGAAAATACCATCAATCAAGAATTCTACAGGAAAAATGAAGGTGAGAGAGTTACCACCAGCAGGCTTTCACTAAATGAAATTCTTAAGAATGAAATTCAGGCACAAGGAAAGTAAACTCAGGTATGTGAGATACAGAAAATAGTAAACAACAAAGAAATTTACAAATATATGAGCAAATTTAAGTAAAGATCTATTGTATTAAAAAGTAATAATAATATCTACTCACTTTTAAAAAATATTAAAATGCCAGCCTGTAAATATTAAGTAGAAGTTAGGGCGCTAAAGTATTAAATGAAGAGTTTGATGTCTATGTCAACCATTTCCAAACTAGTGGTGAGAAAAATAATAAAAGTACAAAAACCAGTTTGACAAATTAAAAAATAAAGAAAAGAAATACAAGCACTTGGGATAAATAAAAAGCAGAACATACGAGGCAAAAATTTTATCAGTAATTACATTCAATGGACATAACCTAATGCCTTAAGGATAAAGCTGGACAAACGGCTAACAAAAACAACAAACAAAACAAAACAAAACACCCACAACTATATGATGTTAAAAAAAAATTAAAATTACAGAAAAAATTGGAAGTTACAGGATCAAAATAGATATACTATGCAAATTCTAGCTAAAAGAAAGCTAGTCTAGCTACATAAATATTTTTAAAAGTTAACTTTAAGTCAAAACATTAGAAAAAGAAAGCCAAGATGAGAAAGGCTTAATTTATAAGGAACCTATAACAATTTTAATATTGTATGCACAACAAGGGCTAGTATCCAAAATCTACAAAGAGCTTAGCAAACTCAACACCCAAAGAACAAATAATCCAATCAAGAAATGGGCAGAGGACATGAACAGACATTTCTGCAAAGAAGACATCCAGATGGCCAACAGACACATGAAAAAGTGCTCCACATCACTGGGCATCAGGGAAATACAAATCAAAACCACAATGAGATACCACCTCACACCAGTCAGAATGGATAAAATTAACAAGTCAGGAAATGACAGATGCTGGCAAGGATGTGGAGAAAGGGGAACCCTCCTACACTGTTGGTGGGAATGCAAGCTGGTGCAACCACTCTGGAAAACAGCATGGAGGTTCCTCAAAAAATTGAAAATAGAGCTACCTTATGACCCAGCAACTGCACTACTGGGTATTTACCCTAAAGATACAAACGTAGTGATCCAAAGGGGCACGTGTACCCGAATGTTTATAGCAGCAATGTCCACAATAGCCAAGTTATGGAACAAACCTAGATGTCCATCAACAGATGAATGGATAAAGAAGAAGTGGTACATATATACAATGGAATACTATACAGCCATCAAAAGAAATGAAATCTTACCATTTGCGACAACATGGATGGAACTAGAGCGTATTATGCTTAGCGAAATAAGTCAACTGGAGAAAGACAACTATCACATGATCTCCCTGATATGAGGAAGTGGAGATGCAACGGGGGTGGGAGTTAAGGTGGTAGGAAAAGTAAAAATGAAACAAGATGGGATCGGGAGGGAGACAAACCAAAAGAGACTCTTAATGTCATAAAACAAACTGAGGGGGGTGGGGGGGAGAGGGGTTGGGAGAGGGTGGTGGGGTTACATTATATGTTTAAATAAAGCTTAATAAAAAAAAATATTGTATGCACAAATAATATGGTCCCAAAATGTATTATCTACAAATAATATCACTTTTATTGTCCTTTCTTTATTTGTCCTTATGCCTTTTGCTTGTTTTTATCTCTATGTGCACTAACTAAAATACCTAGTGAAGAGTTTTATTGAAATGATGATAGCAAACGTCCTTGTCTGGTTGTGAGTCAAAAACAGGAAGTCTTTTAAAATGTTACTATCAACTGTGAGATGTTTTTGTAAGTACTCTTTATTAAGTTAAAGAAGCTTCCCTATATTCATACTTTTAATATTTTAATTATTCATGACTGGATGTTGAATTTTTTTTAATTTAAGCTTTATTTAAACATATAATGATGTTGAATTTTAACAAATGTTTTATTTGCATAGATTATAAAGGTCATATGATATTACTCCTATAATCTGTTAATGTGGAAGTTACAGCAACTTATTTTTTAATACTGCATTCTTGGGATATCACCAAGTTGGCAATAATTTTTTTAATTTGTTTATTTATTTTTCTTTTAACATGTTAATTTTATTTTTTATCACTGTTCCAAGATTCATTGTTTATGCACCACACCCAGTGCTCCATGCAATATGTGCCCTCCTTAATACATACAACCAGATTCACCCATCCCTCCACCCCCCTCCCCTCCAAAACCCTCAATCTGTTTTTCAGAGTCCACATCTCTCATGTTTGATCATTTGTATACGTTATTGAATTTGGTTTGGTAAGATTTTGCTTTGAAATCTTGTTTCTAAGGGTGCCGGGGTAGCTCAGTCAGTTAAGCGACTGACTCTTGGTTTCAGCTCAGATCATGATATCAGGGTCATGAAGTTGAGGCTCTGTGCTTCATGCAGAGTCTGCCTGGGACTCTTTCTCCCTCTCCCTCTACCTCTCCCCCCTACTTTCTCTCTCTTTCAAATACATAAATCTAAAAATCTTGTTTCTATTTATATGAATGGAATTATTCTTTCCTTTCTCATATTGTTTCTATCATATTTTCTTTTAGCAAAAAAATGTTGTAGCTGGAAAGAGACTATAGGCCAAGCTAAGACAATTCCAGTCCTTAATTTCTATGTGAAAGTTTCATGCAGCTGTGAGACTACCAAGGGTTCAAACAAGGATATTCAGCCTCTGCTTTTATTGGCTATTTCTATTTTGCATAGTAAGCAAATGGCTTTAATTCTCTATTCATCAGAAAAATTTCAGGAATTAAGATCACTATGAATTCTCAAATTAGATAACATATACTCCAAAATAGGGAGCCTTCTGCCAATGTTTCCAGAGAAATTATATGCTTGTGTGATTACTCATACTGTCTTAGAGTTTACAACCATTCATTCCTTTGCTTCACTCTCAGCTCTGTTCAGCCATGAACACAGGTTAGTAAGAGCTCAATAGCAGTTTACACGTTTTGCTTAGGGCACATTTTGCTGTGGGCCTCCATCACAGCTGGCAGCTTTTCCCATCTCCTGGTGAATGGCCAAAGCAGAATACAGAGAGTGGGTTTTTGCTTCTTCCAAGGCATGACAATTATTAGGACTATTTCTTAGCAGTTCAGGGTTAAAAGCACAGCAACTTGTTTTTCCCTTTGGTGGGAATATCTTGGCATCTCCCAAATGGCTCTTTTAGTATTACAGCAGGATGTGACACAAAAGTTGTCTGGTCTTTCCTTTTTCAAGGGGATCTGATAGTGTAAATAATTAGGTTAGGGAATTGGCTAAGGGATGTGATCATGACTTTCTCTTTTCCTGGCTTAAGTTTAGACCTCTGTTTACTGGACCAGGGGTTTTTGTTTTGTTTTATGTTATGTGATTGTTCCACTCCCAATTTTTTCCTAGGGAACTCACTCCTAATCAAGTAGTCACAGCCAGATAGGTCTTCCAGACAGGCCAGTCTGATGATTGTGCCAGTCCTCCTGTCTATTACGGTCTTGCCTTGTCTTAGCCACCCCCATGGTGCTGCTCATTTCCAATGAAATATTTCATAGCAGACTTTCTGGCCTACAGAGAACAACTATTTTAAACAGATGTTTAAAAACAGATTTTTTTAAAGATACTCATACTTTCTTCAATATATATTTCAGGTGTTTGTTGAAGAGACTATTAAGTAGGCCCTCTAGATATGGCCATTCCTATAATTTATAAAATAAAATATTTCTAACACTTAACATCCAACTTTCTCTATTGAACACATTTTTTTTCTAAAGATTTTATTTATTTATTTGACAGACAGAGATCACAAGTAGGCAGAGAGACAGGCAGAGATAGAAGGGGAAACAGGCTCCCCGCCGAGCAGAGAGCCCGATGAGATCCCAGGACCCTGGGATCATGACCTGAGCTGAAGGCAGAGGCTTTAACTCACTGAGTCACCCAGGCGCCCCTATTGACACATTTTTAAGTATGTTTGTGTATGTGTGTTAACTAAGACCAGGAAAAAAAAGTTACAATCAACTCAGCTAGTCTATTTCATATAGAATCTCTGGTGTATGAACTGTACTGACAAATTTAGTAAAACTAAAATTATGCTATTTTCTCCTTTGTCAAGAATCTACAAATCTATCTCACATATATTTCCCACTTTAGGGTTAATATACATCAGCATGTTCCTGCCTGCCATTATTTTGTTGTATAACATTTTACTTTCCAATATTAATTTTGGACTCTGGACTCATGCTAGGGTATTATTCTAATTAAGGGTCTATGTATGAAAAGATGTGGGGCATAAGGAAGATTGTTGACTTCTTTCTCAATGTGACCTCTCTCAGATGAAGATATGCAGGTATCTACAAGCTTGAAAGAAAACAGCTTTTCAGACAATATATAGAGAAGAGTCACTTCTCTATCAAGAAAAACTTTGGAGGTTCAAATTACTCTGTCTCTAGATCATTTTTTTTCCAAATGGATTTCCTAACTTTCATGCAAAAAATTTAGTGAAGTTCTAATAGCTGTCATTAGTACTCTCCACCAATTATTTCTAGTTCTCATACTAAGAAAAACTGTACTTCATTCCCCCCTCAAAGTTATGAAAGTCCATATGACTTCCTTTGGCCAAATGTATATGAGTAGAAGTGATATCTCCCACTTCCCTTCCAAAGTTTTAAGAGCTACTTCACAATTTGTCATCCTTTCTTTCGTTCCCTCTGCCACAATCACCAGCAATGGTCCAGATAGTGCCTCTTGCATTAACGGGGTCCTGGAGTGAGGGGATGCAGAGCACAACTACCAACCAAGCCTGCAATGGATTCTTAGTATTAGGGACCCTTATTGTTTTAAGCCATTAAAGCTGTGGAGTTGTTTTGTTATCACAATCTAGTCTATCCTGACTCTGAACTCAACGCTGAACTCAACTGGCAGTTAAACATGGAGTCTGATTCTTGGCTATCTCAACCCAGTAGGTACAAGATATAGGAGATTCTTTCAACATATTCATATAAAGTCCCTGAGTTTACATCAACTTTTTCAAGCAGATACTTTAATATTTTGAGTCTATAATTCCTTTGTTATTATTCATCCAATGCCATTAAGAGCCTCCCTACCAAGCCATCCTTGAATTCCTCACACTCTTTATATTATTCCATGAAACTATTCCAAGCCCCTAAACTTTATCTTTTATTGAGATTTGTTTTTCCCAATGACCATAGGTCATAACTTACATAGCTGTTTTATCAAAGGACACTGTACTTGATCTATCACCCTTCCCTGAGGATCTATGTTCTGAGATTCCTCATCATTTATATTTCTTGGTTGAAAGCAGCAGACACTGACTCTGGCTAACTTTAAAAAAAGGAAATTTAATAGAAGGCTGTTGGGGTCATGCAGATAAAACAGGAAGTTAGGGGACCAAACTTGCATGAGAAAGAAACCAAGGGAGGTCTAGAAAACAAGGAATGAAAAATCACGAGGAAGCAATTATCCTAAAGCTGGAATAGCTGTTTCTGCCCTGAAAGATGTCTGGCTATTCTCTCTGTCCTTACACCACTTGCTCAGACTTCAAAGTCTTGGAAGAAAGCTTCTAATTAGCAGAACTAAGATCACAAGCTCACCCACCAGCAGTTCCTAGGAGTGGGAGAGGTATGATCTGGACTTTCAAGTTTCATTATTAGAGGCATAAGCCTGAAATTACCTCCCACCATGATTATACATAGTGGAAGGAGGTAAATACTCAAAGACATCAGGTTCTACTAGGGAACAGAATGGATGCCAGGCAATGACAATACCTAAAAAGATAGTTGTGCACTAGAGAAGTGAGAAAAAGGAGAGGGTGATATGGTCTTTAATGAAAGAAAGGCTTATGACTCTATCATGTTAGGTTACTCTAGGAACTCAGGAAGTCTTCACTTATCAAATGCATTTTTTCCCCTGTAGGAGAATGTAGCTGGAGGCACTTGGAAATGATACAAACCTCAATTCAAACCAGAGCCTGTCATTTTCTATATATTTGGGGGCAAGTTCCATAATATCTTTGAATCTCTATTACTTCTTAGAGTTGCCTGAGGATTCTGAGCTAATATGTATAGACACACACCCACACTAAATAAACATTGGTTTCCATCCCCTGTATATTGGTCAGGGTTCTTTAGAAAAAAGAACCAATAGGATATGTATATACAAAGAGAAAGAGACTTATTTTAAGAAATTGGTAATTATCTTAAGGAACATGCAGTTATGGAGGCTGGCAAGTCCAAAATCTTCAGGGTGGGCCAGCATGCTAGAAATCCAGAGAAGACCCAATACTGTGAAAGCCATCAAGCTGAAGACTCAGGAAGAAGCAGATGTGTTGCAGTTCAAGCATGAAGGCCATCTAATGCAGAATTCCCTTTTGCTCAGAGGAGGTCAGTCTTTTGTTCTATTCAGGCCTTCAGCTGACTGGGGGAGGCATACCCACATTATGGAGAGCAGTCTGCTTTACTCAAAGTCCATCAATTTAAATGTTAATCTCATCCAAAAATATCCTCACATAAATATCCAGAATAATGTATGACCACATTTATATGGGTACTGTAGTCCAGCCAAGTTAACATATAAAATTAAGCATCATACCCTGAGAGATTCTATTATTCAGGAAAATAGTCTTCCTTCTTTCTCTGCTTCAGTAAAGCACCTTCTAAGGCTGTTAAAACCAGTTGAGCAAGGGATGTCTGAGATTGGGTATATGGGAATGATGGAAATGGCAGATGTGAGCCTCAAAACAATAGAACCCAGAGGCTAAGTACTCAAGTTTTAGAAGAGGATCACCCCCAGGGAGTCCTCTGCTGCAGCAAGAAAAAGGTATAATCAGACTCTATCCTCTCCTCCTCCAAAATGATAACCTTCACCAACACCAGCTTCTATCAGCAAATCTTGAACTTGATCAAAAATGAACCAATCATCTGCAAGCTTGTAACTGTCCACTCCTAGAACAATGCCAGAATAGTACTTTGCCACACTATAGGGCAGGAATGTGGACACAGATAGGCAAAATGTTTACTTTCAAAATTCAAATGCATGAGGATGACATAAATGAGAAAGATAAGATTTCTGCAAGGACTTCTCAGATGATAGAATGAATGCAAGAAAACTAATGTCTATATGAAACATGGCACGTACCTGGAGATGCATAAATGTTCAAAATCAAGATTCTGATGAAACACATTCCCAGGATGAAGACAGACAGGGTCCACAAGAGTCTTTTGAATGACCATGTTGAAGCTATCTGTGTTATGAAGAGCAGCTACAGGCCAAGAAGGGAAAGATCATCCAGACTCTGTCCAAGAAATAAGAAATAAATTTCCTGTTTCATCGATACATAGTGGCCTCATCAAAAAAAGATGATCTCCAAAAACCTAAGCCTTTATCTGGGGGAAAATGGTTAAAGAAAAGAGAATATCTGAAGAATTTAAGAAGCAATCAAAATAATATCACTAAGTAAAAATTAATGTAATATTTAGATTTGATTATGCAAAATTGTTATTATTTGATCACTTTTAACCTGCAAAAAGAGTCAAGTGAAGTTAACTTACCATCAGTAAACAGGCAGACCCCATCCTACAAGTTATTACATCATCATTCTAAGTCCAAGGAAATATAGCTATTAATTGTAAGAGGGAAGCAGACTTGGAAATGTTAATACTACAATTCAACATTATAAAATCAGGGCCTTGAGATCAATAAAACAGCTAGTAAAAATGGTTCAGATATAAAATATAATCCATATCACACACATTCATACAATAGAAAGAACCCTTTCTCTTGCTAATGAAAGGTGTTTTAGCTAAGCAAGGGCTAGACTCTTTATGGGCAAGGGTTGGGGTTTGGATGATAAAAAATACATACACATGTGTATATACATGTACATGAACAGGTGTGTTTTTGTCTGTGTAGACATAGGGGCATGTGTGTTTATGTTCATAGGTGTATATGTATGTGGGTAGCTATGTATGTAGGTATGTATGTGTATAAGTGTATGATTAGGTATAGGTGCATGAGGTAAACATTTCTAGTCATGATATTTACAATATTACAGAGAAAACTTAGACCTCATTGTTTCATTACTGTAGGTCTAGGTGCTATGCTAAGTTCTCCCAGGGATGTATAAGACAGTTGCAGAATTGAGCTTCTCCCTTACAGATGGAAAACAGACTGAGTCTGAACCAAGTCCATCTGCTTCCTTTCAACTTTTCCTTGCCATTTCTTTACTTCCTCTTTTCCTCCTCGCCTTTTCCAAATGTATGGGAGTAGGGAAAACCTTTCATAAGGGGAATGTTGGCTGCCCTAAGGGGAAAAGTTGCTCCTGCTCCAAGCAACTAATGAGTTTTGCATCCTCTCTCTTGGCCTATGGCTTCTTCTGGAAACTGATGCACTGGTTCCTCACAGTACTTGAAACCTGATGAGATTTACAAGTTTAACTGTTTTACCGGTTTGTTGTGTGTGTGCTTTGCCATACAATTTTCATTTTTTCTCAGTTGTATATATTCCTTTTAAATAAAGAAGTTTAATCTGTAAATTGTTGAATTAATCAAGAACAAAACCAAAAGGCTTGAATCTAAGGAATTCTTAAGAACAGCATCATAATGTTTCTCTAAAGCACGTATTATCTAAGCTTACTACTTCACAAAGATCTTTTGAGCTTTGCAAATATCACTCGCAGACCAAAAGATTAGATTCAGGAAAGTAGAGAAGGGCCAAAGTCCAAGAAAATACCCTTGATCTTGATAACTCTACAATGTTTTGGATGCAGTACAAAGAAAAATGCATAATACTAATATTGGACTACAATGCTCAGATTATAAATCTGATTACCATCTTAATCATCTCATTTTCAATTCAGACTATTAAGAATATTTTACAAAAGAAGATTCTGGATTAATCTGAAGTATAGCAAATTCAAAAGAGGCAAACATCTAACTTAACAAGTACTTAGCATCTATAATATGCCAACTGTTGTGAGAGAAAGAAAAATAGTGAAAGACAGTAAAGCTTCAAGGAATTCAAAACATTTTCTGGGAAATGGAAATTCCAATTTTGGTAGCAGCCCTATGAAGCCTTGGTTCACAAAGTTTCACTAACGCTAGACATTCCAACATCCTTAACTCATGGTTTTGGAGACTGCTTTAAAAAAATACCTATGCCAGGAACATGAACACACCTACGAAATTAACAAGGGAAGTAGCCATCAAAGAAACCTTGTGGACCCCTGCTTGGGTTCTGCAAATTTTGGAAAAACAACCCCCTTGAGTTCAGGGAGGACAGAAATGAGTATTCTCTAAACCAGTCTGTCTCAACATGCAGGCGTTCCAACCCCCAACCTGCTCTCACAGCTCTCCTTCCTGTGGTCATCATGATCCTAGATCCTGGATCACTCAGCCAACACTGCCTTCTTGAAAATCAGTTGCCTTTTTGGCAACAAGGCTAGGAGTGCTTTATTTTACTTCTATAAGTTACAGAACACAAGAGGCTATTCAGTAGGTCCTTTCCCTTCTGCTTCCACAGGTTCCCATCACAGTACACAATTCTTGCTGTAAATGCTCTGTTGTCCAATCAATAAAACTATATTGTTCTCCCTGAATAAACAGAACAAAAGAAACTAAAGATTTGACACTCATCCTTGAGGACCCTACATATGGAGGAGAAAAATTTTATATATATATATATGTGTATATATATATATATGTGTATATATATATATATATAAATTTTGATCTGAGTAGAACTTTTGGTTATGAATTCTAGATTTTAAATGAATCAGTCTTGGCAACATGTAAGTCTAAACTCATAAATGCCACTAACCTTATAGCATTGACACAACCTTAATTTGGGAAACTTACACCATTGATACAACCTTAATCTGGAGTATGCCTTTTTAAAAAATTGGGGCACCTGGGTAGCTCAGTTGGTTGAGCATCTGCCTTCTGCTCAGATCATGATCCCAGGGTCCTGGGATTGCCCAGAGCATCTCATCAGGCTCCCTGCTCAGCGGGGAGTCTGCTTCTCCCCCTCCCTCTGCTTGCAGGTTTGTGCTTTCTCTGTGTGTGTGTGTCAAATAAATAAAATCTTAAATAAATAAATAAATAAAATAAAAGTGATATTTTGCTTCTCTCTTTGTTTTTTTTAAAGATTTTATTTATTTATCTGGCAGAGAGAGATTTTAAAGATTTTATTTATTTATCTGGCAGAGAGAGAGAGCAAGCATGAGCAGGGGGAGGAGCAAAGGGAGAAGGAGAAGCAGGCTCCCGCTGAGGAGGGAGCCCTATGTGAGGCTCCATCCCAGAACCCTGGGATCATGACCTGAGCCTAAGGCAGATGCTCAACCGACTAAACCACCCAGGAGCCCCTCTCTCTTCATTTTTTAATAGTAACTTAAAAATCTAAAAAATATTTACATTACATGCTTCAGAAAAAATAAATGGCTATGCAAACAGCACAAATTTCCTCTTACTATATGAATGAGTGCTATAAGGCTTAAAATAAAGTGAGTTTGCATAGCCATGGGGATTGGATAAATCTTCATTCTTAGAAATGTCCAAAAATGAACTAGGCAAAAATTTAGAAGAGCCAAATGAAAAATAAAAGCTTTCCTTTAACTTGGATTTCAAGATTCCATGGCTCTAGTTGAGAGCTTTCCATATGAACAATCTTATTTATTTATTTATAAAGTTTTTATTTATTTATTTGAAGAGAGAGACAGTGAGAGAGGGAACACAAGCATGGGGAGTGTTAGAGGGAGAAGCAGGCTTTCCACCAAGCGGGGAGCCTGATGAAGGACTTGATCCCAGGACCCTGGGATTATGACCTGAGCTGAGATGCTCAACCAACTGAGCCACCTAGGTGCCCTGAACAATCTTTTATTATGCAGTGTTCAATAAAGGCAAAATTTTACTTTATACCAGCAATGAGCTATGTTAACGGCCCATCCTAGGGATTCACAGCACTGCCTAACATTTCACAAAATTTGACCCTGGATGCATACATATCAGAGTCTCTGGAATATGTGCTCAACTTTTAGATTTAGTAGGTCCCTCTTTAGACCTACTGAAGAGCAATCCTGACATGTGAATCCCAGAAATCTACATATCTCACAAGCTTTTCAAGTGACTGATATAATACCATAATTTGTAAATCACTGCTCTAATCCTTAACATTCCTACTGAAAAGGCAGACCAGTAAGGCCTATTTACAGTTATGACTTCAGTAATAAAGTCATCTGTTCCTTAAGGAGTGAGTTAAGCTTACAAGCATCTCAAACACTGTTTAAGCATCCAACCACCTTTGGAAAGTAAACTTATAGCAAGTAAAATGTTCCTTGACCTTTTCTTTACAAGAGAACTTTTTTTTTT